>PISW01005701.1:0-34251 GCA_004023785.1 Mungos mungo
GCCCAGGACGCCGTCGGGAGTCACAGACCCAAGACCATCCACCTCCTCAGCGGTCACACTCACACCCCGTGCAAAATCAAGGGATCAGGAGAGACCTCAGACTTGAGTTCCCTCGTTCCGCTGTCCTCCATGGCCTCAAATAGTGTACTTGAAAACACCGCAGCTGTGCTGACAGCTCAGCGCCTGGAGCCTGCTTCAGATTGTGGCTCCCTCTCTCTCGGCCCCTCCCCCAAGAATAAACATTAAAACAATCATCACAATAAGACGCACACGTGCCGCCACTGTGGCTCGAAGGCCTGCCCCCTTCAGAGGTTGACCTGTCACAAATGTGGACATCTCACCAAGCGGAAGAGAAAGGGTAACTGGAGGGCCGAGGCGAAAAGAAGAAACACCAGGGGGACTGGTTGGGTGAGGCCCCTAACACCTGTAGATTCAGGCACGGATTCTGGGAAGGATCAACTCCTAACCCAGGAGGGCGGCTGCTGCGGCATCCAGTTCATTGTAAGGATTTCGACGACCAGAACAAGAACAATAAGCATTCTGGGGTGTTCACACACAACAGTCAGAACTAGAACAATGAACATTCTAGTCTAAACCAAAAGAGAGAGAGAGAGAGGATGAGAGAGAGAGAGAAAAGAAGAATGAAAAGGAAAAAAGGAAAGTAAAGAAAAAAGGCAAGAAAAAAAGAAAGAAAACAAAAGGGTTCCAGAAAAAAGAAAGAAAGAAGGAAAAAGGAGTCTTCCAGAAAAGTAACACAGAAAAGAAAAAAAGAATTGTTGTAAAGAAGGAGGAAAGAAAAGAAAAGAAGAAGTGTTCCACAAGAAACAAAGAACAGGATAAAAAGTCTTTCAGAAAAGTAAGAAAACATAGAAAAGAAAAGAAAAAGAAAATTGTTCTAAGAAAGAGGAAAGAAAAGAAAAATGTTGCACAAGAAACAAAGAAAAGAAACAAAAAGTCTTCCAGAAAAGTAAGAAAAACAGAAAGGAAAAGAAAAAAAGGATAGTTCTAAAGAAAGAGGAAAGAAAAGAAAAAGAAATGTTCCACAAGAAACAAAAAAAAAATTCTTCCAGAAAAGTAACAAAACACAGAAGAGAAAAGAAAAAGAGAATTGTTCTAAGAAAGAGGAAAGAAGAGAAAAGAAAAAAAATGTTGCACAAGAAACAAACAGAACAAAAACGTCTTCCAGAAAAGTAACATAACACAGAAGGGAAAAAAAGAATTGTTCTAAAGAAAGAGGAAAGAAAAGAAAAAGAAATGTTCCGTAAGAAACAAAAAAAGAAAAAAAAAGAAAAAAAGTCTTCAGAAAAGTAAGATAACACAGAAGAGAAAAAAAGAATTGTTCTAGAGAGAGATGAAAGAAAAGAAAAAGAAATGTTCAAAAAGAAACAGAAAAAAAAGAAAAAAAATTTTTCCAGAAAAGTAAGAAAACACAGAAAGAAAAGAAAAAAAGAATTGTTCTAAAGAAAGAGGAAAGAAAAGAAAAAGAAATGTTGCACAAGAAACAAAACAAACAAAAAAAAAACAATAAAATTCTTCCAGAAAAGTAAGAAAACACAGAAAAGAAAAAAAGAATTGTTCTAAGGACAGAAGAAAGAAAAGAAAAGAAAAAAAATGTTGCACAAGAAACAAAGAAAAGAAACAAAAAGTCTTCCAGAAAAGTAAGAAAAACAGAGAAGAAAAGAAAAAAAGAATTGTTCTAAAGAAAGAGGAAAGAAAAGAAAAATGTTCCACAACAAACAAAGAAACAAAATTCTTCCAGAAAAGTAACAAACCACAGAAAAGAAAAAAAAAAAAAAGAATTGTTCTAAAGAGGAAAGAAAAGAAAAAGAAATGTTCCACAAGAAACAAAGGGAAAAAATTCTCCAGAAAAGTAAGAAAACACAGAAAAGAAAAAAAGAATTGTTCTAAAGAAAAAGGAAAGAAAAGAAAAGAAAAAGAAATATTCTACAAGAAACAACAAAAAAAGTCTTCCAGAAAAGTAAGAAAACACAAGAAAGAAAAGAAAAAAAGAATTGTTCTAAAGAAAGAGGAAAGAATAGAAAAGATAAAGAAATGTTCCACAAGGAACAAAGAAAATGTACACCCAGGGGTGACATCCTACATTAAGATTTCTCATCAATAAAACAAAAATTTCATGTCACCCCGAGTGTCCTCATTGTGAATTCAGAAAGCTTGGCCTCGGTTCCAGGCCTTGGTCGTCCTGAACAGTAACCTTGAAAACAATCACAGCTGCCCATGATTTTCAACCGGGCTTTTCCTCCAAACCCTCCGCTGGAGGGACTGGGAGCCAGTCTTGGGCACATGCGCGGGCCGAGGACACTCCCAAGACTGAACTGCGGGTCAAGGACGGGTGTTCTCCTGAGGAAGCAGCCCATGGGTCCTTGTCCCCAACCCCACCGCACGATGGCTCCCAGAACAGGCACCACTGCACCTTGCGCTGCGTTCAGGGTAAATCAAGGGACGAGGCAGCGGGAGAAACCCTAGTCCCTGGGGACAGCCATGGGACGCGGGACGTGCCCTTCACTCAGCGGCTGACACAGAGGGGACACAGTTCCACGGGGTCTGCCCTCACTCCCAGCAAGCACCCTGTGCGGTGCACACTGCACCCCGCGAGCGACCCGGGAGGCCTTGCACGCCTAATGCACACATTTGATACATAAAATTCTTTGTTTGCGTTCATGTAAAAACCAATTGCCAGAACACAATTAAGGGGACGGGGCAGACACCATCCACGGTTTGCTGACATGTTACTGCCCAGCCCAAGTGCTCCTAGATCTTTCTGTGAGGATGATCACACAAAACAAACCACAGCACCTTCCCCTCAAACACCCACAGCGCAGTGCGGACAGAGCCTCGGCACAAGCGCACACACACACCTCTGTCCCTGAACACCGACGCAGGCCTCACTCCAGAGACCTCGCCCTGCATCCCGGGCCCGAAGGCCCCAGGACCCGCTGAAGCTCCAGAGAACTCTGCATTCCCCCTCCCAGACGCTGCGTCCCCCCAGGAGCCCTCTGGGAATGGCCAGAGCCCTGCCGGGAGCCACAGCGCTCTCCCTTCAGTCATGGGGCAGGGGGCGTGCTGGCAGGCTGCCGGCAGGGCCCCTCGCCCCCAGTTCGAGGGGAGTGCTTCCCCTGAACGGGGCCCACACCCCAATGTTGAGAGCCTCCGGGAACTGGCTTCTCACTCTTCTCTTCGAAAATAAGATGAACAGGACTCCAAAAGGCACCGCTGTCAGGGGACCTGAGGGGGCTCAGTCAGTCACACGGGGCTCAGGTCAGGACCTCAGAGCCCCGTGTCGAGCTCTCCGAGGTCAGCACAGGGTCTGCTTTGGATCCTCTGTCACCCACTTCCTCTGATCCTCCCACGCGTGGGTGTGCACGTGTGCACTTTCTCTCCAAAATTACATTAACCTGTTCCAACAATAAAAAGCACAGCCGTCCCCGATCCAGGTGAGAGCCAGCTCCCAGTGCAGTCCCTTCCCCTGCTCGCCGGGCAGTGCAGCGTGGCCGCCACTGGCCCGCGTCTCCCCCTTACTGTCAAGGGCCAATGAGGCCGAGCAGTTCCAGGGAGGCCGCGCTGGGCGTGTGTATCCGTCCCTGTCACAGACACCGGAGGATCCCAGGCTTCTCCTGCCAGAGGAAGCAGAGATCTCCCCATGGCACACTGTCAGAGCAGCAGACAATTCCGAGGGCCCAGGGCCTGAGGCACCATCGCCCCCTCCTCTAAGCCCTCGAGGGCACGAAGCAAGGAAGCTCTCAGAAGGCATTGCTCCCTCCCTCTTAGGGAGGGGCAGAGGCCTCCAGAGGGACACCTGTGGCCCAAGGACTCTACAGGACCCCAGCCCACTGACTCCCTCCCCCAACAACACTGAGCTCCCACACTTTCTTCACAAACTAGGGCCTGCGGCACTAACATTACATCCTGCCAAGTTCAACGGCGGCACGAACCCCTCACACCGTCAGGGCACCTGCTGAGTGTCTTCATCTGGGCCCCATGAGGCTGGAGCGTGGGAGAGCAGGACGCCCCGGCAGCCGGGGCCACCCACACCGGAGCCAGAGTGACGGGCTCAGGGCCCGCTCTGCCCTCTGTGCGGAGGAGGACAGGCTTGCAGACCCTCGCCGGGGACGTGGCTGAGAGGCAGGCGACCCCCCCAAAACCCCCACCCCACACACAGGGTATTTCGAGGACTCAATCGGTTAACACGTGTCAGGCCCTGGAAAGAGCGCCTGGCGTGGAGCTGGGACTACATGTGAGTCCTTACTAGGTCACTGTCGCTACTGTCACGGGCATGCAAGCGGGAGCTGTGCGTTCATCATGGTAATTATTCACCGTGAGCATTTCATACCTGACGCTCAGACATTGCCACGGTTTTGTACGGAAAGAATCAGATGCTTCCTGTTAGAGCCAAACAGCTGCCGGACTTGGAGAAGGTGGATGCCAGAATGGTGTCACTCCCCTTCCCCGAGGGCCACCCGGCGCCCTGAGAAACAGGACAGAGAAGACTAGGGCTTCCCTGAGTCGGGAGGCTGCGTTCCCCCGGGCTAGCCTGCTGCACCCACAACACGAGCAGAGGTAGAAAATGGCAGGAGACTCATGTAACCAGAATATAAAGACCTATCAAGGGGCCAGGGGCAAGTTCCAAACCGCTGCAGTTTTAAGGAAGAAATCTAGTGAAACAGAAAAAAACAAATCTCTCAGCACACACACCAGAATCCAAAGGGCTGAGCTGGAAAGATGCTCAGAGATCACGTGGCCCACACCCTCCCAGACATCATCAGATCTAAGACTAGCGCCAAGGATTAAATCCTATTTTTAAAAACAATGAGCCACAAGATCAATCCTTAAAAAAAAAAAAAAAAAAAGGCACCCTGCAGACTCCTCAGGTTCTGCTTTGCTTCTCTTTTGATTCACTAAAGCCACCTTCACACACCTGCCCTCAGGCATGAAAAATCCCATCTAGGGGCGCCTGGGGGGCTCAGTCCTCTGAAAGTCCGACTTCCACTAGGGTCATGATCTCACAGTTTGTGGGTTTGAGCCCCGCATCGGGCTCTGTGCTAGCAGCTCAGAGCCTAGAGCCTGCCTCCTATTCTGTGTACCCCCTCTCTCTCTCCCCTCCCCTGCTCAGGATCTGTCTCTCTCTCTCTCAAAAATAAATGTTAAAAAAAATTTTTTTTAATTAAAATAAAATCAAATCTCATTCTATTTCGGGTCCCGTGGGTGGCTCCATCGGTTAAGCATCTGACTCTTGATTTTGTCTCAGGTCATGGTCTTGTGGTTCGTGAGGTTGACGTTCAGAGCCCCAAACTCACTGAGGGTACAGCCCTGCGTGCGATTCTCTCTCTCTCCCTCACTCTCTCTCAAAATAAATAAAAAATAAAACATTCAAATTCCATTGTATTTCAAGATGGCCATAAAAGAGGTAACTGCTGAGAGAAACTAATGATAAATACTTAGAAACATCCTAATATCCCGAATACCAAATTTAAAAGTTATTTGCACGTCTCTTTCCTGAGGTGGAACCTGGTTTATCCACACAGCAGGACAAACAGAAATGAAGAATTCAGGGGCACCTGGGGGGCTCAGTCGGGTGAGCGTCCGACTCCTGCCCGGCTCATGATCTCACAGTTCGTGAGTTCGGGCCCTGCGTGGGCCTTGCTGCTCTCGGCACAGAGCCCGCTTTGGATCTTCTGTCCCTCTCTCTCTGTCCCTCCCCTTCTCGCATCTCTCAAAAATGAATAAAACCTTAACCAAAACGAAAGCAATGACGACTTCAGGGAGTAAGACGCCCATCTACCTCCTAGGCTCCTCTGTGCCAGTAAGTCCAGCCCTGACCAGGCCCAAAGAGGCTCCTCCGTGACCTCACGCTTCACTCTCCCGGGACTTCTCTGCGGCCACACTGCAGTCATCCGTGAAGAGGACGTCATCATCACTAAGAACAACAGAGATTTTAAAAAGAGCACTTTATTAATAAAAACACGGGCTTTTCCCTGGAACATAAGTGATCTCATACTCATTAAATTAAGGGCCTTATCAAGGCGCCTGAGCAGTTCGGCCAGTTAAGCATCGAACTCTTTTTTTTCTAATGTTTTTTTCATTTTTGAGAGACAGAGTGGGAGAGAGGGAGACACAGAATCGATAGCAGGACCCAGACTCAGCCATCAGCACAGAGCCCCAGGTGGGGCTCGAACTCACAGAGTGCGAGATCATGACTGAGCCAGAAATCAGCACTCGAGTGACTGAGTCACCCAGGGGTCCCAAGCGTCACTCTTGATTTCAGCTCAGGTCATGATCTTTGTGGTTTCTGAGGTCAAGCCCCGCACCAGGCTCCGCACTGACAGTGTTAAATTTTTCTGGGGCAGGCTGGCACCCAGCCACAAGTCTCTGAACATCGGCAGCAGCGAGGTCTCGGTAGCATTTCTGGGTGCAGCCAGCACCTGCCCATTGCTCAGTGAGACCCTCCCCCAGAGGATCTGAGTGGGTCAAAACTTCAGTCCCTCAGAAGGGAGGGGTCAGGAAATACACCTGAATCTCAGATAAAACTCAGAAGCGAGGTGCCACCTGGCAACCTGATGACATGGTTACAGACACTGCAAAAGCAGGGAGTGGACTGAAACTGAAGACAAAGCACAGGTGCGTGATTCCTGGTTGGGGAGAGCACAGAGTTCTGATACTAGCCTGGATACCTGGGTGATGCCATTGTCACCCCACCCACGCACGAGCATACACACCTACAGGTGCCAACAACAATCCGCCCCAGTAAGCTAAGCAACGCCATCTAGTGGAGAACCGAGCCATTAGACCAAGGCCTGCCCAACTGGGCCAACCTCGCTTTTCTTTAACACCACAAATCTCTCCAACTGCTTAGTTTAGGGACTATAAAGTGCTTCATAGTTTGACTGTTAGGGAAAACGATCAATTATATCTCAGTCTGTTCGCTGCTGCATCTATTCAATTTTCTTTAATTGTATTTCTACAAATTTTTTATTCTTTATTTTTGGTTTCTTTTCTTTTACTTGAATACAGAAAGATAATAGAAAATTCTTTTTATTTTCAATTTTTATTAAAAATATTTCCTTTATTTTTTTGACTACATTTTTTACTTTTTTGTAAATTTTTAAAATTCTATTTTACTTCCCTCATTTCAAGTTATTCTATTTCATCATATTCATTTTCTCATCTCATTTATTTTCTTTTTTTTTTAAATAGTTGATTGTCAAATTGGTTTCCATATAACACCCAGTACTCTTCCCCATGAGTGCCCTCCTCCATTACCACCACCTCTTTACCCCTCCCCCTCCCCCTTCAACTCTTGGTTCATTTTCAGTATTCAATAGTCTCTCAGGTTTTGCGTCCCTCTCTCTCCCCAACTCTCTTTCCCTCTTCCCCTCCCCCTGGCCCTCCATTAGGTTTCTCCTGTTAGACCTATGAGTGCAAACATATGGTATCTGTCCTTCTCCGCCTGACTTATTTCACTTAGCATGACACCCTCGAGATTCATCCACATTGCTACAAATGGCCAGATTTCATTCTTTCTCATTGCCATGTAATACTCCACTGTATATATACCACATCTTCTTGATCCATTCATCAGGTGTGATGGACATTTAGGCTCTTTCCATGATTTGACTATTGTTGACAGTGTTGGTATGAACACTGGGGTACATGTACCCCTATGTGTCAGCACTTCTGTATCCTTGGGTAAATCCCTAGCAGTGCTATTGTTGGGTCATAGGGGAGTTCTATGGATAGTTTTTTGAGGAGCCTCCACACTGTTTTCCAAAGCGGCTGCACCAGTTTACATTCCCACCAACAGTGTAGGAGGGTGCCCGTCTCTCCACACCCTCGCCACCATCTATAGTCTCTTGATTTGTTCATTTTAGCCACTCTGACTGGCGTGAGGTGGTATCTCAGTGTGGTGTTGATTTGTGTTTCCCTGATGATGAGTGATGTTGAGCATCGTTTCATGTGCCTGTTGGCCATCTGGATGTCCTCTTTGGAGAAGTGTCTGTTCAGGTCTTCTGCCCATTTCTTCACTGGGTTATTTGTTTTTCGGGTGTGGAGTTTCTTGGTGAGTTCCTTGTAGATTTTGGATACTAGTCCTTTATCTGATGTGTCATTTGCAACTATCTTTTTCCATTCTGTTGGTTGTCTATTAGTTTTCTTGATTGTTTCCTTTGCCAGGCAGAAAGTTTTTATCTTGATGAGGTCCCAGTAGTTCATTTTTGCTTTCATTTCCCTTGCTTTCATTTTCTCATATTTTTAAACTTGCTTTTCTTTGTTTGTTTTTGTTTCATATCTTTTTTTCCTTTTCTTTTCTTTTTTCCTTTTTTCTCTAATCAATCAAGCTCCTTTCAATAACCAGACCAAAACACACCTAGGACCTACCATCACTTATTTGATTGTGTGTGTGTGTCTGTGTGTGTATGTTTTCTTAATTCTTTTAATTTTTCCCCTTTTTTCTCTAATAAGTCAAATTCCTTTCAATAATCAGACCAAAGCACACCTAAGATCTAGCATCACTTATTTGATTTTTCTTTGTGTGTGTTTTTTTTTTAATTAAAAAAAATTTTACCATTTTAGTTCCTTTTCTTCCTTCAATGGGGTGAGGCCAGGGTGGAAATCTGCTCCTTCAGGCTCAAGGCTGGTGTGAGACCCCCACCTTGATCCCGGCCACAGGGTGCCAGTGCAGATTACATACGCCCCCGCTTTCCCCCTGAGGGGCCCCTGAGAATCAGGGAGATCCATCAGCAGGCCAGAGTGACCCCCATCCCCTGGGGACACTGCCCTCCCAGTGGGCAGTGACTCCCATTCCTCTTGCCGACAGGGAAGGGAGGGAGTATGGAGACCCTAGGGTGCCCCCACCCTAGGAAGAGACCTCTAGACTGTCAAAGGGGAGTTTGGGGGGAGCCAGGGCACGCCTCTGCTATGTTAGCCCCCAGGGAGGGAGGCAGGACCCTGAGCTGGTCCCCCAGAGCTGCAGGGACACGTGTGGCCTGGAGCGCATCCCCCGGTGCCTGCGAGATGCAGACAGGTGGGCTCAGCCAGCCTGGGACTCCAGATGTTGCCTGGAGGCGGCACCAGGTGCACAGAGCAGGGAAGGGTGGCTGCCTCAGAATGCTCAGGAAGGTGCTTTTTAATTTTCAGTTACCGAGACAACCCAGGCCAGTGGGCCGCTAGGCAGGCAGTGAGGGAGCTGGAAAGGTAGGTGGGGCTTGCAGCTTTGAGGGAGGAGCCTGGTGTCCCCAGGGGGACATTGGGCCACATGCCACCCTGTGGCTCCCCCCAGGGGCCCCAGTCCAGATGGCCAGCTTCAGTGAGGACGCCCTGACCCGCGGGGCTACACAGATTGGGTTCTCGGTTGGCTGTGTTGGCAGCAGGTGACACTGTCCATCTCCCGCAGCTGTAACAGTACGTCACCTTTATTCTTTGTACGTTTTTATTTTTTTTAATATTTATTTATTTTTGAGAGAGAGAGAAAGACAGAGAGTGAGCAATTGAAGGAAAGGGGGAGAGAGAGGGAGACTCAGAATCCGAGGCAGGTACCAGGCTCTGTGCTGTCAGCTTGGGGCTCAGACCCACAAGGTGTGAGATCATGACCTGAGCCAAAGTTGCACCGTGGTTAGAACACAACCACACACATTACTTATGTATACTCTGTGGCTGCTTTCAAGCCACTGTCAGAATGACCACATGGATTGCAACAACTAACATATTTTCTGTAAACAGAAAATCTTTACAGAAGATTTTACAGAAAGTCCTTTACAAAAAATCTGTGCTGATCTCTGTTCTAAAAGATAGATATTATCATGTCACTTTTTTGAGTAGAATATAGTGCCTTCTGGATAAAATCTAACTTCTTTACCCCCATAGGCAAGGATGTCCATCATTTTAACTTGACCTCCATATCCATCCTCCTCAATTTATACTTTTTTAGAAGTTTATTTATTTTGAGAGAGAGAGAGAGAGAGAGAGAGAGAGAGAGAGAGAGTGAGAGTAGGGGAGGGGCAGAGAGAGAGAGAGAGAATTCCAAGCAGGCTCCTTATTGTCAGTACAGAGCCTGACATTGAGCTCAATCTCATGAACCATATGATCATGACCTGAGCTGAAACCAAGAGTCTGAAGCTTAACTGAGAGCCATCCTGGTGCCCCTCTAATTATACTTTTAATGGCACATCTACATGTTGGCTACCCAATGACAATTCACTGTAGTTTACATGTAGTGATGTCAGAAATGGAGGTGTAGGTGTGAATATGTGACTGTGTGTGCTTACTCCTTATTAGCCATAGTATACAAGTAAAACACAATACAATAGAATGCCTTCTGTCTCACAGTAATGACCATGTTATGTAATTACATAATGATATCAGAAGGAATCCACTTCCACAAAACAAAATCTCTTGTCCTGGGCACCATGGCTGGGGCACACAGAGGGACAAAGATTCACCCTGTCCATCAGGGTTTTGAAGGATGTTTGCTGTTCCAGGACAAAAGATCCGGAATCCATTCATATCCACCTGTCATCCAACCTTGCAGGTATGAAAGACATCTACTCCTGGCAGAAAGTACAGATAGAGAGCCACCAAATGACAACATGCCATGAAAAGTGCGACTACAGAACATACTCAGGAGGACTGTGGGTGTGCAGAGTCAGCCATACCAGGATGTAGGGGGATTGGGAATGCTCCAGGAGGGTGAGCATGGTTGTGTCCTTGCATGGCTACATGTGTCAGGGTGACAGGGCATTCGCCAGACAGGAAAAGGACAAGGTGGGGGAGGGGTATCACTGAAGGGATGAACAGGCAACAGGAAAAAGCAACCTCTGTCCCAGCCCAAGACATTCAGTTAGCATCTTGGGCTTGCCCAGGCCCACTCGGGCACTCTGTTCTCCCTGTGCCACCATCCACCATGACAGCTCTGGGCAAAACTGTGTCCCACCCCCCCTACCCTCCACCTTCTGTCTCACCTACCTCAGGCCTTGCCAGACCCACAGGACCAATGGACCCCACCATCTCTGCAGTCTATAGACCAAAGGCCGGAAGCCCCCTCTAGCTGCCCGGTCCTCGGTAGTCCCACACACAAGTCCCTGATGGTAGTTTGTGATGGAAATTCAGCTGGAGTCTGAGCTATACTGCCTGTTCATTTCATGTTCACTAAGGGGAAAAGGATTCTACCCTAGAAATATACTTTTCATTTACACTCTTAAAAAACACGTTTTATTAGAGACTTTTGTGCCACACTGTCTTCTGCAAGGCAAAAGTTTGGTAATAAGATTTCTTTCAATTCAATTTCATTTTACATTCTTGGCTGACAAAAGGGGGAGGCAGCAAGTAACCAAAAGAAAGTGTCATGTGTCTGTGAGCTGGCCACCTTTTCTACCTGTTGGAAGCAAGCCATGCATAACAGGACCTGGACTTGGTCCCTCTGTTTGGGCTGCCCTTGAACACAGCAGAGCATGTGCTGAGCTAAGGGGGAGGGGGAGGGGTTGGGGACAGGCTGGTCACAGATGCTACCTGCCAAGTACCTGTAGGACCAGCTCCCAGTCCTCAGCCAAGGTTAAACAATAATTGTGTTTATTTACATTTACTGTAATGTTCTTACTGCTTTGAATGACTATATTCTCTCCTATTTTATTTTTTAAACTACTTCATGGAGGAATGATTGACATACAGAAAGCTGTACATATTAATGTATGCGACTTGACCCCAACTCTAACCCTAATAATCTAGTTATGATATACTTTGATTTAGAATATGGTTCATAAATTATATGATGGTTTTTAAGAGCTAGGGGATCCAGAGACCAATCTTATCCTATCTTATTCTCCCTTAAATCTGATAGGCTGTAACACATTTTGCCAAATGCTATCTGGAAAGTGGCCCCACAGGGACAACAGTGAGTAAACATTATTAGCACAAACCCAATCACAAAGCCAATTCTTCCTTTATCCTGTAAAACTTTGCTCACTCCATGTTTACAAATCATTTGGTGGATTATTAAAGGTGTGATTTTGTTGAGTTTTTTTAAAAAAAATAAACAAACTAGTTCTTTGAAAATGTTAAAAGTATAGTATGTTTTAAAAATTCTTGGAGTTGGTCTCAGGGTGAGCAGATCAAGACCCAGGGGCCTAGGAAAAGGCTGTTATTATAGAATATATTCAGATTTAATTAGGAAATAAGTATGATTTATATTCCACTTATTTTCAGAAAGCATTTGTGTCAACTAACACTATTGAACCCATGCAAAATAAAACAGTTCAGAATAATACAAATTAAGAACCAATAGTCACAAGAAGCAGAGAAATAGCAACACTCAGGAGTAAAGAACACATACCACAGAGACCGTTCTTAGGCCAATTTGGAGTCTGTAGATCCTCTGTAGCTAGAAGGCACCCCCTGGAGGTCACGGGTCAGGCAGAGCTCATACCCTGATGCTGCACTATTGTAACCAGTGACAAGTTTTTTGGGCACTTCCTCCATGAGATGCCCCCATGACAACTCCAGCTTGCATCTTAGAATTCCCATTCCTTCTTTTTAATTAATTTGTTTTTTTAATGTTTATTTATTTTTGAGTGAAAGACAAAGTGCAAGTGGGGGAGGGGCAGACACACACACACACACACACACACACACACACACACAGAATCCAAAGCAGGCTCTAGGCTCTGAACTGTCAGCACAGAGCCCAATGCAGGGCTTGAACTTAATGAATGGTGAGATCATGACTTGAGCCAAAGTCAGATGCTTAACCAACTGAGCCACCCAGGCACCCATCCCATTCCTTTTTTTGACCCCATTGTTTACTTTTCCCTTCACTTATATAGTATAATGTATGTTTAATTACATACTATTCTGTCATTTAAATGTTTTTGTCATGTTCTCAATGAAACTGTACTTTGCATCATCCACACTGATTTATACATACTTGTTGCATTGCTTGACTGCATTGGAGACTAGGAATACTCTCCAATATCATAGAGCTAGCGTCCTGGACGAAGCCCCGCTGAGCATGCTCATCCTGCAGCAGTTGCAATGAAGGTCCTGCTGTTTTTGTGCAAGCAAGACAGCACAAGGCAAATTAACCAAAACCTTGGCATCTGGTTCAGAATTGCTCATGGCCCCTCAGTCACGCCAAATGGTGTGTGGGCACACACCCTGAGGACACTTGCTGGCCCAATGTTGCCCTGGGTAATTTCCATGGGACAGCCATTGTGTTAGATGGGGGGACTCCATATCATGGGGGTGGTGGGTGGAAGTCAGAATCCCTGGGATAGAATCAATCTTGGAGACTGCCTAGGGCTTAATAGGAGTTCATTACATAGTTCTTGAATGAATAAATTAATCTAAAAACATTCCCTAATTTTACAAATGATGAGCCTGAGGTCTGATTAAGTGACTTGTTTAAGTCATATTGGAAATTGGTGACAAAGCCAGACTGAGATCTGAGATAACCTCCAGCATGGTCTCCCAGAGTGGCTTTCACTAGCCACAACCACCCACTTAACTTTTCAGGACTCCCAGACTCTCATGTGACTCTTCATGTGCCAGATTCTGGGAACAAAGTTGATGTCAGTGTAAGAGAAACCTCTTACACTAGTTGTAACAAAACTTTGTGCTGTCAGTGGAGTCTCAAGCCACAGGCCATCTCAGAGTTTGTCCACAATGATATGGTTCGTGGTAAACCCACATATTGGCAGAGAGTAGAGGAAGATTGAAAAAGCAGAACAAAAGAGGTGGATGCTCACTTTACTTCTGCTCCTGGATGACACGGTGGTGTCCAGCAGGACAAGTCCCCCCAAAAGCCACCCAGAAAGAACTGCACAGAACTCAACCATGATACGTGAGGCTGGGCTTAAAACATAGGTCATGAGCACTCCTGGCAGCTCAGGGCAGGATGACACGAGACATAACAGAGCGACAGCATTGACCGATGTATATTCATGGAGCAATGGACTTCTCCAAATATGTTATGAAGACGATAAAACAATTCACTGGTAAAACATCAATACATGGATATTTTTAATTAAAAATAAAGCCATACATATCACAGAATAAAACCTGTTCAATTAATAATATTTACTACATATATACTTTGTGCAAATGTATAGCTCAAGCCCTACCTGGGAGCTTGCAAACAGTGTGGGATATAATGAACAGATCAATGGTAAGAAGGAATGCTGGCTAGGAGAAAACAGTGTGGACCAAGGAGCCCACCATACTCAGAGGGGCCCATTAGGAAGTCCCTCTGAGAAGGTGGCATTTGAGCCAAGATGAGAATGAAAGGAGGATGAAGGTGTGTGAACGGCCATCTGTGAGAAGCGTAGTCCCTGGTAAATGAAGAATCACAATCAGCATAACCCTGCCTAATACCTAATACTGCCATAACCAGAGATTAGGCTTGAAAATAGCTGCACTCAGAATCATTTTGAAGAGGCAAGATCAACCAAAAAATTCTCTCCCTTGGGCAGCTCTTCAAAACTGATTTAAATTCTTGTCTACAGTTACTTTTAACTTTCTCCTGAGACCAGGACCCACTTAAGAAAGTTTTTTTTTTTAATTTTCATAGCACCTAGCTCAATGACTCTAAAGAAGAATTTCATTTTAATTATAATCATTGTTACTGGATCAAGTTTATGGTAATATTTTTATGAAAGAAAAACATAGAACAATTAAGAAGACATAGAGGAATTGATTACTTTGAGAGGCTGACTCATCACATTTTGGATAAATCCTTTTTGTATGGAAAGGAGACATTGAAAACTCTGATATTTTTGGTCTCTTTATATTCAGACAACTTGATACACTTAATCTTTAAAAAAATTTTTTTAATGTTTATTTATTTATTTTGAGAGACAGTGATAGACAGAGAGTGGGTGAGGGGCAGAGAGAGGGAGACAGAATCCCAAGCAGGCTGCTCACTGTCAGCACAGAGCCTGATATGGGGCTTGAACTCATGAACTGTGAGATCATAACCTGAACTGAACTCAAGAGTCAAAGGCTCAACTGACTGAGCCACCCAAGCACCTCAATACACTTAATCTTGAAAGCTTTTTCAAATTTATCTTCTATTGATCCCAAGATCCAGACATTTTCAAAATCTGGTCTCCTTCGAGCATTGGAACATTCCAGAGCAACATAAATTCTAAACAGAAAGGACTTAACTTGGAAGGTTAATTCTTTCTTTCATTTATTCAAAGAATTATTTACAATATTCCAGACTCTTTAAAAGGTACTAGAGACGAGTCTTTGCCATGTTGTTAATGAAGCTCAGTTAAGTTAATCAGGTATTGCAAATACCTTTTTCTCAGAAAAGTGAATAGAAGTTGACCAAGTGCCCAGGCATTGGATATGAATACTTCTTACAGACCTCACCTCATCATTGGGCATGGCTGCTACGGTCCACTGGAAGATCGAGTCTTGAAGAGCACATGGCAGCACTGACAAGACTGTCATAAGGTGGCTTATTGGAAAAAATATCCTGGGAACTGGTTTTGCTGATTACTGTTGACCTACTCTTCCGACATACACTCATGATCAACAAAGTTAGCTACTTGAGACAACTTGTTCTAGATGTTCTGAAATGATATAATTCTTGGGCTTTATGCTCATGAAAATAACAAAGATAACACAACTTGCTACCATAATTCCTAGCCTAGGTTTTTTTCCTGGAGAATTTCAAGTGGTAGTCACTCAAACTGCCTTTTCTCCTGATGGGACCCTCATTTGGTGCACATGAGTCTTTATGTAGAATGCAAGTGTGACACATCCACCCTTCACCCTGAGAAAAGGAATAGATCTGAAATCAGTTGAAAATCTGCTGGAGTGTTCTTTTCCTATCTTAACATTTATTGAAAATATATTATATTCTAGGACTGCTGGAGTCCAGCTCTAGCAGGTCCAGGGCTCCCTGCAGGATGGATGGTGTCAGCGAAAGGGAGCGAGAGAGCCTCGGCTTCTTTCTGATCACCAGGCAGGCATCTCTGCCCTGACCCGAGAGTCAGTTTTATTTATTGAAAAAATGTATGGGGTACAAAACAGAAGTGGCGATTGCCTTAGACAATGATCTCTGATGACAAATTCTTCGTTATGTAAAAATTTCCCCAAACATAGATTGGTAGAAGACTCATGCATAATCTCTATCAATGGTGATTGAAGTAGGTGACTAGATGCTCACCACTTTGGGAAGGAAGGGATCTTTAGCATTCAAATACAAGGCAATGTTTTTAGCACAGCAAAGGCAAAAGTCACTTCTTTTGTGAGCAGGGGTCAATAGCCTCTTTTCCAGGGGAAGAAAAACAGGTTTTCCCAGGAAATGTAACGTTTGCTCCTATAATCACAAAAGAAGAAACTCCTATAACAAGTTTTTTCATAAGGTACAATTCACGTATGTTTAGCATAAGAAGGCAAGTCACTCCTGATATCAGTCAGTCAGGCACCTTGGGGTTGCTGCTCAAGCAGAAATTGAGTGGGGATTGAGTGGGTGTAGATGCAGGTCGCCATCTGATGGTAGGAGGCCTTGCAAACCTGCCTTACTTCAGAAATGGCTCCCAGAACAGGACTATGCTAGGTGATTTTGCATGGAATATACAATAATTCTGAGAGAAATTATTCTCTCCCCTTAAATATGAGAAAATTGAGGTCGTAGACTTGAAGCAATATATTCAAAAATCACGCAGTCTTAGAGTCACCGCTCCCCTCTTTCCACTGTTCCAGGGGCTGTCTGCTGCAGTGTTGGACAGACAGCGATTGGGTTTCTCCCTCACTGTTTATGGTGTTGTGCAATAGCTTCCCTTTTCACAGAGCAAAACTGTCTCACTCAACAAGGCTTCCACATGAGTCCATATAAAAGGTAATCCAGAAAACTTGTCCAAAGATGTCTCCCAGTTTCAGGGTATGGAATGTACTGTTTCGGGGGCAGTCACTTCCTGAGCCTGGTCACTGTGTCTCCACATATATGTCTTATCTTGAACTTAGTCAAGGTGACACATTCATCAGATGTACAACATAACACCGCCGGTCAGCAAGGCACTACAGCAACAAACACATGGAGATTCTGATCAGTTCAGCTGTTAACTGGAGTTCTAGGAAAATCCTTCAGCTTGAGTCTCCACATGGTAAAGCAGAATTCCACTGACTCTAGCATTTCAATTCCCCTCTAGAATATTCAGTGAAAACTACAAATACCCTAATTTTTGCCTGTCCTCTGCTTACCACTGGCTCCCCTTTTTCCAAGTTAAAATACTTGGAAATACTCCATATGTTGAAATACTGCAGATTATAGCAATATTTAAAAATAAATGTTGGGGCACCTGGGTGGCTCTCAGTTGGTTAAGCCTCCGACTTCGGCTCAGGTCAGATCTCACGTTCGTGGGTTCGAGCCCCACGTCAGGCTCTGTGCTGACAGCGAGCTCAGAGCCTGGAGCCTGCTTCCGGTTCTGTGTCTCCTTCTCTGCCCCTCCCCCTCTCATGCTCTGTCTCTCTCTGTATCAAAAATAAATAAAACATTTAAAAAATTTTAAAAAATAAAAATAAATGTTATCTAACAACATGAAATCACTTAAAAGACCTGAGAGAAAAATGGAAAGGAAAATTGCAAAGAAAAGAGGGAAATTTGGAAAAAGACAGCAAAGGTGAAAATAACCCAAGGCACCTAAAGAACACATAGAAAAATAACTTTCTTATGAAACAGCATTTGACCCCTCCTGCCTCCCTCTCTGCTGGGGACCCTCATAGGGTGACAGTTGGGTTTTCCAAGTGTACATTCACTGCCAGTGTGCTCTGTTGTGCTTGCCTGTAGGAAGCCCACGTCTCTCTCTGACCTCTGGGAAGCCCTTCTGGGGGGAAGCAATGTCAGGCAAACACAACCTTGAGCCCCAGACGCAAAATAGACCTAAGCTTTGAAGATGCCTTTTAGTGACATTTAATGCCCCATCTTCCGGAGTTGGGATAACTCGAGCTGCACCAAAGGGCAAAGAAGTAGCAAGAGCACAAGCGCTGCAGGTAGCCAACCACCCTCGCCAAACGGCCTCCCAGTTAGCCGGTAACTCGGGCCAATCTAAGGAGTGAACTGAGAGTGACACAAGGGTCACAGGGCACCAGACCACGCCTCGTTCTCCATTGCTGCTGGCTGGATGCCCAGAAGGATACCATAGAAGGACCTTCTGATCACTGCTCATGTTGCAGGTGGTCACTGAAAGATGCACAGAGGGTCACTGGGAGCCAGGAGCTTGCTCACCTGATAAGGGTAGATCTCAGCATGAACCTTTTTTAAAGGAACAGCCCCTCCACAACAGAGTCCCTCAGGCGGGCTCTGAGTGAGGAAGGCTCTAGAATTAGGTTAGGTGTTGCTACCGCCTGCCTCTGAGCAAATGGATGGGGGCCTGGAAACAGAAGGTCCCTCCTGCAGAGACACCTCTCGTCAAGCCCAGCCACTTCCCTTTGGTAAAGATGATGGTTGTTGCAGCCTTCTCTTGTAACTTTCTACAGGAGCCGGGGCAGCACCTGCCCTGTGCCCACGTGGGTTTCAGGCCTAAGGACACGAGGAAGGACCGCCCTGGACAGCCGCCCCTCTCCGAGCAGCAGGAGAGCTTTGTTACCACATGTCTCACTGCATCTGTGCTCCCAATAACTTACAGATAAATTCAAATTTCTGAAAATCATTTTTCTGGTGACCCCATTTTCCCCGTGAAGCTTCACTTTGTTTAATTAGCTGAAAATAACCTTCATCTCCTGCCTAGAGGGTACCCCAGGGGACCCATTTATATGGGGATACAGGGAAGAAAAATGAGTCCTTAACTTGCTTTGAAAGGGCTGCAGCCACACACGTAGTAATTTTTTCCAGCTGAGAGGGATTTATTGGAGAATTTCAATCATAGGTTCCTGGCTCAAACATGTTGCCTCCCCCAAAAAATTGGTAATTTTTTTTAACATCTTGAAAACCTACATTCCAGATTTGGCATGCTCTTTTCTTTACATTCAGGGCTTTGAAACAACAACAACAAAAAAGAAAATACCTCTTTAGATTAAAAATAAATTTTACTGGAACGCCTGGATTGCTCAGTCAGTTAAGCATCAAATTTGCAAGTTTGGCTCAGGTTGTGATCTCATGGTTCATTAGTTTGAGCCCCACATCGGACTCTGTGCTAACAGTGCAGAGCCTGCTTGGGATTCTCTCTCCCACTCTCTCTCTCTGTCCCTCTCCTGCTTATGCTTTCTCGCTCTCTCTCTCAAAATAAATAAATAAATAAACAAACAAACAAACTTAAAGAATTTTGCCAGCATTCCATAAGAGTGACCATTATTTTTATATATCCTTCTAGCAGTTTCTTGTATGCCTGATTCTAAATAAAGGCTTCTTTCTTCTATTTGCACTTACAGGAGAAAAATTTCTAAGCCTTTACTCAGGTACTAGGAATTTTCCCACAGCAAAGTTTCCCCAAACCTACCTTCTCACATCTGTGTTATAGGCCCTGACCTTTCTAGGCTTCTACTTGCCAGAAACCAGGACAGTAGTAGTAAGTATGCATGACAATGGCGAAAAAGAAGAACAGGGCATTTTATGGGGCTTCTGGCATATTTCCTATGATATAGCTTAAAACTGAGGAAAGTTGTGCTGAACTATTTTTTACTACCCTAAGTTCTAGGTTGTTTATTGGGCTAGTGACCTTTGCTGACCTCTGACTTACAACTACAAGTTACTACAAGCCATAGACTCCTCTGTCCTGAGTTTTTTTCTTCCTGTCCCCAGCTTGCCTTTCCTTATTCTGTGTTCTCAGACAACTAAGTTTTCTTCTGCTCTCCGATCAGTGGTGGCATGAATTTAGAGTCCGAGGAAACGCTTAAAGGAAGGGATTACAGGGACAGTGGTTGGCAAGCACATCTCAGGTCACTACAGTTTGTCACTTCTGCTTCACCATAGCAGACTGGGTAGCAAAAGAGAGAGAGTGAAGGAGGCATGCTTTTCAGTGTGGGCTGCTGAGGCTCCTGGGATTCAGCTCACTGTTCAGCCAGCACCTGCAGTATAGACCCTCCACCTGTGGGGTGGTGGCTTCCATGGATCTGAAGCCCATAGCATATGTGTAAAATGGCAGCCGTGGGGAGGGAGAGAGTGTGTGAGAGAGGTTGGGACAGAGACAGAGGAAGGAGACAGACAGAGAGGGAGGTTTCATGGTGGGTGGAAAGCACGCCTTTCTTTTCCTCACTGGAAATCTAAAATAACTGATGTTTTAGAAATTTAGTGTATCTGAAAATAGTTAATCAGTTGATTAAGTTTTTGGCTCCTTCTCTTCTGCGCTTAGATAGCTTTTTCACCGACTCTTCCCGTCTTTTCACAGTGGGACACCTGGTCCAGTTGAGTGACTTTCTTATGAGACACCAGGGGTAAAGTTGTGCCGGGGGAAAAAGTAACATCTGATATACAGTAAACATTAAATACATTTTATTATTTTTAATTATTATCATTATTAACTACTCAGTGAAAATAATTTTTTCACTTAATAGTGAAAAAACAGGCATTTTCATATTAAAAAGTATTTTTAAAACTTTAATAATAGGTTCTAATATAGTAAAGGAAAATTAACCGGTAATCCCTGCCTGACTAACTGGGGCAACTGGGTTGCCTCCTTTCATAACTTATCACAGTGGCTCATGTGTGACATGGTAGTCTGGGTGTCAAGTGCATTGGATTCAAGATTGAAACACTCTGATCAGAAAATGTAATCTTCAGGGTTTGGGGTAACTCGGTCAGTTAAGTGTCCAACTCTTGATCTCAGCTCTGGTCTTGATCTCAGAATAGTGAGTTCAAGCCCTGTGTTGGGCTCCATGCTGGGCATGAACCCTACTTAAGGAAAATGTGACCATTATATTACCTCCTTTATAGGAAGACCGCATGTTTCCCCACCTCTTTCTTAGCTCCAATATTACTATTCATTGAACAGCTCACTTTCTGTGTCTCAGACATGAAGATTGATGCTGAACCACAAAACACACATTATTAGTTTTTCCTCATGAAGCTTCCAAGTCAAAAATACAACAACAAGAAGGCAGACAGACAGGAGAATAAAATATATGTGTAACATTTTTAATGTTTTATTTATTTTTGAAACAGAGACAGAGCATGAGGGAGGGGCAGAGAGAGAGAGAGAGAGAGGGAGACACAGAATCTGAGGCAGGCTCTAGGCCCTGAGCTGTCAGCACAGAGTGGGACAGGGGGCTTGAACTCACAAACTGTGAGATCATGACCTGAGCCGAAGTTGGATGTTTAACCAACTGAGCCACCCAGGCGCCCCATGTGTGTAGCTTTTTAATGACTCTTTTGGAAAGAATCGTGCAGGGGACCAGCCCACACACCACTGTCTAAGGGTCTCTGAGTAGGGGGTTGGTGTCGGCGAAGTATCTATAAGAAAGAACACAGACACAGTGAATGATGGCAGGATTGCACTTTACTGTGATTCTTAGGATCTTTATATACCATAGTTGATTACATCAACCTTGTGATGATTACATTGTTTATAATTTTAAGGTTTTGGGTAAGAATCACATGTTCCAGAAAAGATCATTGTTTTCATATGAGAGAGAACAGAAAATCAAAAACAAAAACATAATTTATCTTAGAAGTTTAAAAACAGGAACGAAATACATTAGCGGGGGTCTTCTCTTATGCATATAGTATAATATTAACCGAAGCTTAAGAAAAGGCTATTTTTCTTTAAAGGTTTAAACAATAGTCTGTGGGTAAGATGCCCCTGACCAGGGAGGAAGATCCAATCAGAAAATCTGCCCATTTACAGAAATCACAATCACCAAGAGGTATGAATAATAGGAGAACTAACTCCAGTCTCTGATCCATTTAGGTCAAGCCGTCAAGCACACACATTCTCAAGTAGGGGGAGGCAGGGTCCCAAAGGCCACACAGCACTGTACCCCAGTCTCCCAGGACCTATGTTCTTTTTGTCCTGATCCTCAAATGGGGGGAGGGCCAACCGTTATCCAGGGTTGCGCCTTCCTAGACAAAGCTCGGGGCTTTGCGATTACCTACGCTCCCCCCGGAGGCTTCGCCGTCACAGTGGGATCTCCTCCGCAGGCTTCTCGGCCGGCAGGGCCCCTACAGAATCAATAGGTCTGCGTATGCTTATCTTCATTGTTTGCTTTCCTGTCATTTTCCAAAAACAAACAAAAAAGACTGACTTCTCTAAAACTCAAGAAATGAAGGGCGTTCTCATAGGACCAGAGACAGACAGGGAAGCTTCAGGCCAGACAAGCCAGAGCCAAGTTCAGTTTCAGAATGCCCGAGACTCCCTCTGGTCAGTCCTTAAATCACTTGCCAGGGCATGTTTATGTATCACTGTAAGAAAAATAATTCCAAAAAAACTACCATTTTTTTCTTTCCCTTCAAATTTTATTGAACTTCATGCCTTCTTGCAACAATAGAGACAGGGACCCTGGGTGACTCAGTCGGTTGGGTGTCCAACTTCACCTCAGGTCATGATCTCACATGAGTTCGTGGGTTCGAGCCCCGCGTCAGGCTCTGTGCTGACAGCTCAGAACCTGGAACCTGTTTCGGATTCTGTGTCTCCCTCTCTTTCTGCTCCTCCCCTGCTTGTGCTCTGTCTTACTCTGTCTCTCAAAAATCAATAAATGTTAAAAAAAAAATAGAGTTAATGTTTCCTGAAGAACTTTATACAAAAGAAAAGGAGGACAGTGAGCCACCGGGCCCCAAGTGACATAAGACAAACCTATGGCTCCTAAATCTGATGGCTCCTTTATACTTGATGGGGACTGACTTCCCTGTAGCATTGGTGCTAGCGGACACCTCCATCAAATGCCTTCTCCTCTTGGGTATGGGACGCCTCTCTCTCTTTTTTTCCTTCTGCCTCTCTAGCAACTCTTCTTTTGCCTCCATGATGGGTGTCTCTTCTGCCCTCCTGCCAAGTCTTGTTGGCCCCCTCAGCCTTGTTTTTTTCTCCACACACTTCCTCTTGGCTACGTAATGCAGTCATTTGGCAAGAGTAACATAAGGTCATGGGATGCAAGTGCAGTAAAACCTTGGTTTGTGAGTAACTTGTTCTGCAAATGTTCCACAAGATGAGCGGACATTTCTAATAAATTTTAACTTGATAAACAAGCGATGTCTTGCAATACGAGTGGTATGTGATGCTGAATGTCACATGATCACAACTGAGCCAATGGTTCTTGAAATTCACTTTGATATACAAGTGCTTTGGAGTACAAGCATGTTTCCAAAATGAGTTATGCTTGCAAACCAAGGTTTTACTTTGTAAGGTATACAGTGACGCCACTGTATACGTTACATCATACATACATCTGACTTTCATGCATTCAACAGTGCAAAGCAAAAATAAAAATAATATATGTACGTGCCCAAGGAAAAACAGGATAGGGGTGATAATCTGCTCTTTGCCCTTGCTCCCATAAGGTATCTCATTGGGCTATAGTCAGGTGTTTAAAGATAATTGTTAAGAATATACAACATACTTCCTAAACATAAGTCAGACTGATGTTCAACCCAGGAGGCAGAAATCTGTTCAGATGATGAAGAGGAATACTGCATGAGCATTAGAGAGAAATCTATCTATATGTCATTTTGTAACTTATAGATGATATAAGGAAAATGACTAGGTTCTGTTTCTGCTCTCAGATGACTTGAGACCTTCCAGAATAAGAACCCAACCCAGACAAGAAGCTGTAATGATTGTAATGTACAGATAAAAGGACATGTAAAGGTGTCATTTACAGAATAGAGAATAATCCTATGCAGGATCAACATTTCTTTGAAAATAGAACTGCGTATTATTATCCTGAACTATTTCTGCAGCCCATCCCTATTTCCAGCTCCATAGTGAAAATTCCTGTGAGTTGCCCAACAATCTCGACCACAACTGAAGAAACTGGCTATTTCTATGGAGTCCAGACACAAATCTTCCTCTTCTCTCTACATTTTTCCAGCTCTTGGATTTATATTTTTAAGTTTGAAAATGCTCTATTGCCTCAGGATGAATCAGGCCAAATTAATAGAACATGCAAGCTTGACTCCAAAAAAATGGAGCAATCAACTACTGCCAAGTGACCCATAAGGATGGCTCTTCTCCTGAGGGACATGTTGGCCTGAAGGCCAGTTGTACCATACTCTGGAAACAGGACCAAAAAAATGAATAAATAAAAGATTTCTCCCAAATTCTCAGATTAGAACTTGCTTTGAGGCTGAGGTAGAGATTTAGCCTTTGGGTGCAGGGAGGGAGAGAATCAGGAAATTCTAAATCCAATATTTTTATGCAAAATAAGTTTAAAACAATACATTTTAGGGTCGCCTGGGTGACTCTCAGTTGGTTAAGCCTCCGACTTTGGCTCAGGTCAGATCTCACGTTCGTGGGTTCGAGCCCCGCGTCAAGCTCTGTGCTGACAGCTAGCTCAGAGCCTGGAGCCTGCTTCTGGTTCTGTGTCTCCTCTCTCTGCGCCTCCCCCTCTCATGCTCTGTCTCTCTCTGTATCAAAAATAAATAAAACATTAAAAAAATAAAATAAAGCAATACATTTTATAAAATAACCTTAATGTAGATGTATTTGTTATGTTAATAGTCTCCTCCTGCAAAAGATGATTTCTCAAAAAACTTTCTGCACCAACCTTCAAAATAATAGAAATTCAGAGATTCAAATCTTAGCTAATTTGAAAAAAACCTACAGGGAACGAGAGGGCTTTGGTTAGACTTAGCAATAATTTTGCTAATGGACACATGTTTCTATTTACTTTATATGAATATAAAGGTTAATCCTTCCTCCCTTCCCATCCTACTTCCTTCTTTCCTTTCTTTTTTCTCCCTCCCTCTGGTCCTCTCTCTCTCTTTGCTCTTTTTTCTTCTTTTTAAAGTTTATTTATCTTGAGAGAGAAAGAGAGAGAGAGAGAGCTAGTGGGGGAGGTGCAGAGACAAGAGGGGAGAGAATCCAAAGCGGGCTGTCTTCAGACCCCATCACAAACAAATGACCTGAGCTGAAATGAAGAGCTAGTTGCTTAACTGCTTACCTGACTGAGCCACCCAGGCTCCTCTCACTCCTGTCTTCTTTCCTTCCTTCCACTCACTCTCCATCCACTCATTCATTCATTCAATCAGATTTATTCAGTGCAGACCACTGCACTCTTCAAGCTCTGGGGAATTTACAAAGAAATGTAACAAGTACAGTTTTCTGGCCTTTATAAAGCTTTATGTAATTAATGCAGTTTCATGGCTGAAAAGTTGTGATAAAGTTAAAGGCAATCATTATTTGCACCTTTCAAAGTTCTTATAGCTTAGTTTTTGTTTGTTGTTACAAAATTTGAATCTAAATATCTTTGGAGAGAAAAACCATAATAAATTCTATTTCCTTCACCCCGTATTGCCTTCAGATCATTACTGAACAATAATGATGTGCATGTGTAATTGCTTAGTATATTATATCATGATTTTTTCTGCTTCACATGATCTCATCTGAAGTTTACCTCCTTATTACTATAGTTGGCTATTTAATCTTTAATTGGGTTCATATAGTGCTAACTTTCTTAGTATCATTTTACTATTGGACATTGATATTTTAATTTTTGTCATAAATTATACTAGACTCTATTTTGGTTCTTTGGAAATGTTTTTGGATATGTAATACAGACCAAATGACACAAACAGTTTAATTCACATGGTACTAGATTGCTTTTCAGAAACACTGCTGGTGTTACCAGAAATGTACAATGCTTCTTCCACACATACTGACATTTTCTGTTATTATTTATAGTTGCTAATATGGGAATCATTATTGGTAACTTAAACTTCCTCTCATTTCTATTTCTTTATCCTACCTAGGAAGACTGCAAATTTGAGGCTGTGGCTGGGGAGCATACGGATGTTCCCCCCTGGCGGGGAGAACCATTCTGTTATAGGGTCACACTTCAAGGAGTGCTCGGTCTCAAGAATGTATCTGAGCCTCGTGGATGGCCATGGGTCATGCTTTGATTGGGATAATCCTGATTAAAACATGACATCTTCCATGTCACTGTTACAAGTGTCACAGTTTAGGGGATAATTATGTGGCCACATTAGTAGTGAGGGAAGAGGGGGCAAGCCAGCCAGCTAGCCCCCTACCTCCACATGTGCCCAACGTCAGCATTGTGAGGTCTGAACCCCAGGCCTGTCTTCCTGTGATAGTTCTTGGCTCTGTTTCTTAGGAATAGGCTATATTTCAATGCTTCTGACTCATCTAAGTTTTCTATATTTGGGATTAGACTTTTGTCAGTAAAATTTATCATCTATGATTTTTCTAATTTTGTACCTTCTTTTCAAAATTTAGTTTACTAAACTATTTAATTCCTATGTCTCTGAACACATTGTCCTTCCCTATGATGACAAATTCCATTTCTTCCATAGTCTGGAATCGTTCTTACTTCTTCAAATGGAACAATCCTGTTATTTCAGTATTTTTGTGCGTAAGTCAGGTAATTCATTAATATAGTATATTGCGTGGTATCAGTTATGGATATATGGTAATTCACTTCCATAGCAATGTTTAATATTTCTATGTTTTATTTTTAAGTGGACACAAAGGGAAATTTTTGGAACATTGTCCTTTGATGATTAAATATTAAGCACATATGCAAGATGGAAAAACATGTACTGACACACTTTATAGTATCCAGGGAGTAAAAATTATATGTTTATTAAAGCCAGGCAGCAAAGGGAGATATCATTTGAAGACAACCTTAGGTATGAGCAAAAGGTTTTATTTAGCCTAATAACTACTGTTCTTTAGGAGATAAGGTAACAAAATCTTGCAAATACAGAAATGTTGCCCTCTGTAGATGAAAACCACAGATGTTTAGGATGGGAAGAGTCTTCAGGGTTTTGTGGAGACACAAATGGGACCTTTGGAAGGATGATCTTGGACGGAGATTCATTCAGCATTCCTGCTCAGTTAGTTAGCTTGACTACACCCAAGCTTATATGTGTATATGGATGCATCGATTTTTCTAAGGATGGTGCCCATAATTTCCACCAGATCTGAAAAGTGTTCATGATACCTCTATAGTTGGGAACTAACAACCCAGTCTCTTCATTTCATGAATGAGATATCATTCTCACTTTCCTTCAGTTATTTAAGCATGATTTTCTATGTTTCTTTGAATATATTCAAAATACCCGATTTAAAGTCTTTGGCTAATAAGTCTATCATGTGGCTTTCTCAAGAAGTTTCTATTGGTTGCTTTTCCCCCCTGTATATGGGCAATGCTTTCTTGTTTCTTTGCATGCATTGTGATTTCCTTTTGAAAACTGTTATTTTAAATAACACAACATGGAAATAGCATAGAATCAGATTCACCTACTCTCCAGGGTTTATTATTGTTGCTTTTTGTAGTAGTTGTTGTTGTTTTTGCTTCCTTTTAATTTTTTTAATGTTTATTTATTTTCGAGAGAAAGACAGAGCTCAGGTGGGGGAGGGGCAGAGAGAGAGGAAGACACTGAATCTGAAGCAGGCTCCATGCTCTGAGCTGTCAGCACAGAGCCTCAAACCCATGAACCATGAGATCATGATCTGAGCCAAAGTTGGACACTTAAACTACTGAGCCACCCAGGCACCCTTTGCTCGCTTTATTTATTGCCTTTTCTGAACTAATTCTGTGCAGTCTGTTTTCTTTGTCCTGTATGCCCACTGAAGTCTCTGTTCAGTCAGTTTATGTACAGATAATGATTGGTCCAATTTCCTTGAACACCTGGAACCACTAAGTCTCCCAGGCTTTGCTAAAGGACTCCGTATGAATGCCAGGGCGCATCCTCAACAATCAGCCAGTCAGTTGACAACTCTGCTTTGGCTTTCACTTCTCGGTTGTTTAGTGTCTCAAGACCAACGGGAGGTGGGAGCTGAAAGTTCTCTCCTGTCTTTCCTGAGCCTGCACATAGCCTTGGGGTGTCAGAACTTTACAAAGTTCCTGTGAGCATCTCATTACCCAGTTTTCTTTTTATGCTTTCTGGTCAGCCTACTGTTTGGGTGCTGTTTTCCACTGCCTCAGGCATCTGTGACTTAAAAAAAACTTTTTTGTCTGTAATTGTTTTCAACAAGTGACCCTGGGGAAAATGCTTTCAGGCTGGTCAAACTCCTAGCTAGCTCAAACAGAGACAGTTTTGCAAAGTCGGGTCCTCCAGAGAACCTCCAGACAGGAGGTCAAATAATGACAATTCTCACTAGAGACTCTGATCCAGCTGCAGCTCTGTTTCTTGGCTCCAGTGGGTTGAAGGTTGCTGGTTCTCATCGTGAATGCAGGTTGTTGGTTTTTGAGGCTACCATGTAGCTGGATTGGGATAAATAAAATACCACAGAGCCTGTTGTTCTTCATGAGATTCAGCCACTTACTCATTGACAGCTTTCCAGATATTTTCAAGCCTTTGGTTATTTTTCAGTCCTCTGATGATTCCACAGTTTGTGCCAATGTTTGTTTCCTTTATGTAAAAGAGGATTTGGGGAGGACCTTATTCTACCATCTTTGATGATGTCACTCGAGGATGTTTACTGTAACAACACACTTTAAATCACACAAACACGAGCAAGCTTCAAACATTGTGCTTGTTTATACCAGAAGAAAAATATCTAATATTATGCACTCTCTTGCATAGTTTTAAACTGACAGCAAAAATCTATTATAACTGCTCACACAGGATATACTTTCCAACTTTGCAAACACTGACATTTCAAACGCTGAAGGTTCACGACTCTTTTAGATGTCGCCAGTGAACCCCAAATGCGCCAGCAGTGTTATAGCCAGCATCCGCTTAAAACACAGGAACAAGTTCCACTTTAACAGCTGGAAAGTTCACATGAAACCTCATTCCTTTTGAATTCTTATTTGCATTTCCACAGAGTTTTATCCTCAGGCAATACAGTCTTTTACTGATCGATTACTGTATACCAATTGAAATTAATATTTAGTCATCCAAGTCACTTTCTTGCGCCACTACTCTAAATTGGTCTTTTGTGTGGAGGGTCTGCACTTAAACCAAAGTTATATCCAAAGGCACATCTCTATATAGAGTCCTTATATTCTTCAACAATATGAATTCACACTCTGAGAACCACCAAATTCTCCATTCCACCGCATCAGGAACCAACACTATTTGATGAACACTCATGATATAACTCCTATAGCAAGTTTTTCCACAAGGTACAATTCACATTTTTTTTAGCATAAGAAGGCAAGTCACTCCTGATATCAGTCAGTCAGGTGCCTTGGGGGTGGGTACTCAAGCAGAAATTGAGAGGGCATTGAGTGGGTGAAGATGCCGGTCGCCATCTGACGGTGGGAGGCCTTGCAAACCCACCTTGCCTCACAAGGAGATGTTTCCTCTACTTACGAGTTCAGAGAGACCCAGCTTCCTGCAAGGTGTCACTAATAACTGCTAACAGGGATTCAGTTAAGTGTCCTCTTTGACGTACCATACTTTCCCCCAAGGATTGAAGTACATTTATTAAACCAAAATGTAAGTTAACACAAAACCAGAGAAAATCATGCTTTCCATTAAAAAAAATAAGCACACTCGGGGTGCCTGGGTGGTTTAGTCTGTTGAGCAAAGGTCATGATCTCATGGTCTGTGAGTTTGAGCCCCACGTCAGGCTCCGTGCTGACAGGCTCCAGCCTGGAACCTGCTTTGAGTTCTGTGTCTCCCTCACTCTCTGCCCCTCTCCTCCTAGGACTTTCCTCCGGCTCTGACTTTTTCTGTCTCTCAAAAATGAATAAAAACATTTTAAAGTTAAAAAAAGAAAAAAGAAAACTCTAGATTGACTCTTAAGTGACTGATTTGAAGTATTCCTTAACACAAAAGTATCTGTAAGCCCTGTTAAATTTTTAATAGTTTATTTTCAAATTGGTTTCCATGTAACACCCAGTGCTTCTCCCCACAAGTGTCAACCACCATGACCATCACCCCGTTCCCTCCCTCCCCCTCCCCCTTCAGTCCATGGTTCTTTTTCAGTATTCAATAATCTTTCATGATTTGTGTCCCTCACTCTCCCCAGCTCTCTTTCCCCCTTCCTCTCCCTATGGTCCTCTGTTAGGTTTCTCCTGTTCTCCTGTTAGACCTATGAGTACAAACATATGGTATCTGTCCTTCTCTGCCTGACTTATTTCACTTAGCATGACACCCTCAAGGTCCATCCACTTTGCTACAAATGGCCAGATTTCATTCTTCCTCATTGCCATGTAGTACTCCATTGTATACATATACCACGTCTTCTTGATCCATCCATCAGGTGATGGACATTTATGTAAGCCCTATTAAACTAAATAGGAATGATGCATAATCATCAAGGACAATTGTAGTTTGAGTATTATTTAGTTATTTAAATGCAGATCATTTGTTCCTTAGCTTATTTCTTAGTGTGCTTTTGAAAAGCAGTATATAAATAGACATTTTATGAATTGAGTTACATTGTCCATATTAGGCAATTTATTATTTAAAGATAATTTTTTAAAGTAACAACATATCCTTTGCTGAGTAAAAATGCCTACTCTAATGTGCCTTGTTAAATTTTCATGGTCACATAGAAGGTTTGCTCGGGGGACCACGGTCACTACTCTCTGATTTTACTGCTGCTTTGCTTTACAAGGTTTTGCCATTTTTTTTTTCACTTTAGAAAACTGTTCACTCTTTTCTCAGCTCTGGGAGAGGGCACAGCAGTTAGTCTATGAAAAGAATATTACAAATTTTTAAATCACAAAACGCATGAAACATGGTCATGATAAATGTTTCCCAAGATATACTTTATGATATCTCTGAATGTTGAGTCTTATTTCATTGGCACACAAATGAGTAGAAGTAGTGATAAAAGAGATTATTTTGGTTGATAAGATTACAGTTTTGTTCTTTGCAGCTATGTGGATCCATGTAAATTAAGGAAATTTGTTAATATTTAATAAAATTATTATTTTACTCTATTATATTAAAAGGAAAGATTTAGATATCTTCTTAAATCTTGCAGAAAGGAGCCACAAAAACAAAATGCATATTTTGAGAAAGACTTCGTATTACTTAAAAACTGCCAATTGTCTTCACTGCTCCTTACAGGAATATATTTGGGGTTAAAGTTATTTAAATAAGTTCTAGTTGATGCTTTATCTTAGTCCTGGGCTATAGTCTCCTTAAAGGATAGCCCTGACCTAGGAAAGCAAACGTGCTAAGTGCCTTAAAAAATAACAATTATGAACAGTTCTTTCTCAGCCTTGAACACAAAGTTTAAGCTCAGCAAAAAACAACACTGTTTAAATTTATTTTTATTAGAGAGGAAATTTAAAAATATATGGAGACAAATGAAAATGAGAATACAGCAATCCAAACTCTCTGGGACACAGCAAAGGCAGTTTAAGAGGAAAGTTCATTGCAATACAGGCCTACCTCAACAAATCAGAAAAAGCACAAACTCAAAATCTAACAGAGCACCTAAGGAAACTAGAAAGGGAGCAGCAAGAACACCCCAAACCCAGCAAAAGAAAAGAAATAATAAAGATCAGAGCCGAATTAAACAAGATAGAATCCACAAAAACAATTGAACAGATCAATGAAACCAAGAGTTGGTTTTTTGAAAAAATAAACAAAACTGATAAACCTCTAGCTAGGCTCCTCAGAAAGAAAAGAGAGAACATGCAAATAGACAAAATCATGAAGGAAAATGGATCTATTACAACAGATCCCTCAGAAATACAAGCAATCATCAGAGATTACTATGAAAAATTATATGCCAACAAACTGGACAATCTAGAAGAAATTGACAAATTTCTCAACACACATACACTACCAAAATTCAAACGGGAAGAGATCGAAAATCTGGAAAATCTGAACAGACCCATAACCAGTGAAGAAATCGAATCAGTTATCAAAAATCTCCCAATGAATAGAAGCCCAGGGCCAGATGGATTCCCAGGGGAATTCTACCAGATGTTTAAAGCAGAGTTAACGCCAATCCTTCTCAAGCTATTCTAAAAAATAGAAATGGAAGGAGGACTACCGGGCTCCTTCTACGAAGCACATATCACTCTGATTCCTAAGCCAGGCAGAGGCCCAACGGAAAAAGAGAACTACAGGCCAATATCCTTAATGAATACAGATGCAAAAATACTCAACAAGATACTAGCAAACCGAATTCAACAGCATATAAAAAGTATTATACATTATGAGCAAGTGGGATTCATTCCTGGGTTACAAGCCTGGTTCAATATTCGCAAATCCATTAATGTGATACACCACATCAACAAAACAAAAGAAAAATCATATGATCCTGTCGATAGATGCTGAAAAAGCATTTGACAAAATACAACATCTCTTCTTAATAAAAACCCTGGAGAAAGTTGGGAAAGAAGGAACTTACTTAAACATCATAAAAGCCATTTACGAAAAGCCCACAGCCAATGTTATCCTCAATGGGGAAAAACTGAGAGCTTTCCCCCTGAAATCAGGAACACGACAGGGATGTCCACTCTCACCACTGTTGTTTAACATAGTGTTGGAAGTCCTAGCATCAGCAGTCAGACAACAAAAGGAAATAAAAGGCATCAGATTCAGCAAAGACGAAGTCAAACTTTCCCTTTTCACAGATGACATGATACTCTACATGGAAAACCCGATCGACTCCACCAGAAGCCTTCTAGAACTGATCAATGAATTCAGTAATGTTGCAGGGTACAAAGTCAATGTACAGAAATCAGTTGCATTCTTATACACCAAAAATGAAGCAACAGAAAGAGAAAGCAAGAAACAGATCCCATTCACAACTGCACAAAAAACCATAAAATACCTAGGAATAAACCTAATCAAAGATGTAAAAGACCTGTATGCTGAAAACTATAGGAAACTTATGAAAGAAATTGAAGAAGACACAAAGAAATGGAAAAACATTCCGTGCTCATGGATTGGAAGAATAAACATTGTTAAAATGTCATTATTACCCAAAGCAATTTACACATTCAATGCAATCCCCATCAAAGTTGCACCAGCAATCTTCTCAAAGCTAGAACAAACTATCTTAAAATTCGTCTGGAACCACATAAAACCCCGAATAGCCAAAGTCATATTGAAGAAGAAAACCAAAACGGGAGGCATCACAATCCCAGACTTTAGCCTCTACTACAAAGCTGTCACCATCAAGACAGTATGGTATTGGCACAAAAACAGACACATAGATCAATGGAATAGAGAACCCATAACTGGACCCACAAGTATATGGCCAATTAATCTTTGACGAAGCAGGAAAGAGTGTCCAATGGAAAAAAGACAGCCTCTTCCACAGGTGGTGTTGGGAGAGCTGGACAGCAACGCATAGAAAAATGAAATTAGACCACTTTCTGACACCATTCACAAAAATAAACTCAAAATGGATAAAGGATCTGAATGTGAGACAGGAAACCATAAAAACCCTTGAGGAAAAAGCAGGAAATAGCCTCCTAGACCTGAATTGCAGCAATTTCTTCTTCAACACATCCCCAGAGGCAAGGGAATCAAGAACAAAAATGAACTACTGGGACCTCATCAAGATAAAAAGTTTCTGCAAGGCAAAGGAAACAATAAAAAAAAAACTAACAGGCAACCAACAGAATGGGAAAAGATAGTTGCAAATGGCATATCAGATAAAGGGTTGGTATCCAAAATATACAAGGAGCTCACTAAACTCCATACATGAAAAATGAATGATCCAGTGAAAAGACCTAAATAGACACTTCTCCAAAGAGGACATCCAGATGGCCAAAAGGCACATGAAATGATGCTCAGTGTCACTCATCATCAGGGAAATTCAAATGAAAACCACACTGAGATACCACCTCACACCGGTCAGAGTCGCTAAAATGAACAAATCAAAAGACTATAGATGCTGGCGAGGGTGTGGAGAGACGGGCACCCTCCTACACTGTTGATGGCAATGTAAACTGGTGCAGCCGCTCTGGAAAACAGTGTGGAGGCTCCTCCAAAAACTATCCATAGAACTCCCCTATGACCCAGCAATAGCACTGCTAGGGATTTACCCAGGGGATACAGAAGTGCTGATGCATAGGGGCACATGTACCCCAATGTTCATAGCGGCACTTTCTACAATAGCCAAATCATGGAAAGAGTCTAAATGTCCATCAACTGATGAATGGATCAAGATGATGTGGTGTATATATATATATATACAATGGAGTATTACATGACAATGAGGAAGAATGAAATCTGGCCATTTGTAGCAAAGTGGATGGACCTCG
>PISW01005701.1:34351-127243 GCA_004023785.1 Mungos mungo
GAGGGTGTCATGCTAAGCGAAATAAGTCAGGAGGAAAAGGACAGATACCATATGTTTGCATTCATAGGTCTAACAGGAGAGACCTGGCAGGGCTCCGTGGGGAGAGGAAGGGGGAAAGACAGCGGAGGAGAGTGAGGGACACAGATCGAGGGAGACTACTGAATACTGAAAACAAACCATGGACTGGGGGGGGGGGGGATGGTCATGGTGGGGGGCACTTGTGGGGAGAAGCACTGGGTGTTATATGGAAACCAATTTGACAATAAACTATTAAGAAAAATAAATTTTAAAAAAACAACAAAAAAAATAAAAAATTTTTAATGTTTTGTTTATTTTTGATACAGAGACAGAGCATGATAGGGGGAGGGGAAGAGAGAGAAGGAGACACAGAACCAGAAGCAGGCTCCAGGCTCTGAGCTAGCTGTCAGCCCAGAGCCTGACGCTGGGCTCGAACCCATGAAAGTGAGATCTGACCTGAGCTGAAGTCAGAGGCTTACTGTCTGAGCCACCCAGGCGCCCCTAAAAACCCCTGTTTAGATAGTGGTTTTGAGCCTGTTGTGAAGAAACAGACTACAAAACCCAACAATCACCAGAATATCAAATTCTATATTACTCATATCCCCCACTTAGGGGAAAGAAAAGGAAATGGGAGAAGTCTAGGGAAGGAGAGTGTATCTGTGCAAAAGGTGTGTTTAATGATTTTTCAAGGGAGTATCTACAGTTGAAAAAGATTTTATTTTGGTTTCATTCAAAGTTTATCTGAGCCAGCTTTAGATGGCTTTGTCTCAAGCAAACCTAGTCAGGACAGAGTTCTTAGTTCAACCAAATGTTGTGTGATCACGGTGTTCCTCATGTTGGATACAAATAGGGCCATTAAAGGAGAATGTTTCCTTTCTTTCAGCAAACACTATTTTTGGTAAATTATTTCAGGTACCCTGAATCCAAGTAGTGATGCTTTTCTCCCCAAAATGGATTATTCCCTTAGTATTAGTTATTTACTGCTGTGTAACAACTTTGCAAAAACTCATGAGTTTAAAACAACTTATATTTATTGTCTCACAGGAGTTTCTGTGTGACTTGCCTGGGTCCTAAGCTTCAGGGTCTCTCATGAGGCTGTGATCAAGTGTTGGCCAGGGCTGAAAGCTTGACCGGAGAAGGATCTGCTTCCTAATTCTCTGGATTATTAGTCAGATTCGGTTCCTTGGGACCTGTCAGGCTCAGGGCCTCAGTTTCTTATGGTTGTTAGCCTTAGTTCCCTGCCACATAGGGCTCCCCCACATGGCCACTTACTTCCTCATAGCCAGAGCAGTGCAGCCCATCACCTTTGCTGTATTCTATGCACTAGAAGCACGTCCCAAGTCTTGCTTCCATTCAGGAGAAGAGGATTACACAGGGGAAACTACACAGTGGGCACAGAGGGGGCCACTGAGAGTCTCTCTGCCACATCTTCCTTATAGAGTGCTGTGCCCTTGCACAGCATGTGGCCCTCCGCAGGAGCCACTGCCACTTATTTTGACCTCAATAGATGAAGTGTTGACTGTTGACTGTACGGAAATCCTTTTGGTTTTCTGCCGGAGTCCAGCTCTAGCAGGTCCAGGGCTCCCTGAAGGATAGACGGTGTCAGTGAAAGGGAACGAGAGAGCCTCGACTTCCTTCTGATCACCAGGCAGGCATCTCTGCACTGACCTGAGAGTCAGCTTTATTTATTGAAATAATGTATGGGGGTCAAAACAGAAGTGGCAATTGCCTTAAACAATAATTTCTGATGACAAATTCTTTGGTATGTAAAAATTTCCCAGAACATAGATTGGTAAAAGATTCATGCATAACCTTTATCGATAGAGATTGAAGTAGATGTTTATCATATGGGGAAAGAAGGGATCTTTAGCATTCAAATACAAGGCAATGTTTTTTAGCACAGCAAAGGCAAAAGTTAGTTCTTTTGTGAGCAGGGGTCAATTAGCTTGTTTTCGAGGGGAAGAAAAACAGGTTTTCTCAGGAAATGTAACATTTGCTCCTATAATCACAAAAGAAGAAACTCCTATAACAATTTTTTTCATAAGGTACAATTCACATAGTTTTAGCGGGCACCTTGGGGGTCAGTGCTCAAGCAGACATTGAGTGGGAGTTGAGTGGGTGGAGATGCTGGTCGCCATCTGATGGTGGGAGACCTTGCAAACCTGTCTTACTTCAGAAATGGCTCCCATCCGTTTTCCTTAAAAATTTTAAGGGAAAAAGTAAAGGTACTAAAAAGAAATATGTGTTTTGTCTTTTCCTCAGATCTTTTCAATCTATCCTGCAGCCCGGTCAACATGAAATGGGGCATCGGCTCACCCCAGGATGTCATGTACTCTTCCGATTATATTGACACTAATTCGCCCCCACCCTCCTTTTCTATTCTTTAGCTTTGGGATTTACAATTAGAGACCTGTGTAACTATAGATCTGGAACATTGAGCTGTCTCTAGTCCAGCATTTCCCACCCCTGAATTCTTTAAGATGTTAGTGGGTTATATGAGGAAAAAGTTTTCCTGGGTAGAAATATTTGGAAATGGACTAATGAACACTAATAGATTTCTTTACTGTGGGTCTTTGCCCCCATAGCCTTTGTTTGGCTTCTGGAATCCACCTGACAATCCTAGGAGCATTTCAGAAATCTTGGAAGCAACCCTACACCAATGGTGACATGAGCTGGTGGGCAAATGTTCCAACCTCAGCACCTCGTCTGGGGTCCTTGGGAACAGGCTCCATACCATCTCCCAAAGTACCCCCCACCCTTGGAAGCTTGAGTCCCAGTTGAACACAGAGTAGTTTATTTTATTTCCTTCTTTTTTTCTTTTTTTTCCCTTATTAGTTTCATTTTTTCCTTTTATCTTCTATTTTCACTTTGCCATTCCCCTATGGAGGCTTCCTAAGGAACTATCCCAAGTATCTTGCTTCCAAGCAATTCTCTGTCTCAGGTTGTTCTTCAGGGAGAGTTCAGCCCTAGACAATCCCCACAGACATTACCATACTGCTCATTTGTTAATTAATGCTTTCTTGTTTTCTTCTAATGTATTCATCAATAAAATCATAAGCTATTTGAGGGAAGGAGCTACCCTTACTGCATTATCGTTGCCCCTACAGTTCCTGGAATAGTAGGCGGTTTTATGGAGTGGGATAGTGTCACTGAGTTCCAAAAGTTTCTGATAATGTCACAAGTTTTTATTTATACCACTTAGAGTTTAGGAAATGGGATGCTCGCATGTTTGCTACAATACATTTCAAAATATGTACATGGTATTCAAATGTAGGGTATCATTATTTGTGGCTGAACTCCTGGTTTTGGTTATATATAATTTTTTGTATATATACATCAAAAGTTAAGTCAGTTGGGAGAAAAATAGCCCATGCTATCAGGAATCAATTCTTTGAACATAACATGAAGACTTCTTTTTTTCCCTTTTGGAGTAAGAGATGGAAAGATATCTGTTATTTAGAGTATTTCACAATATTACAGAGTCAGAGGGACCTTGGGACCATCTGGCATCTGACCTTTATCTAACCAGTTGGTAATTTGCAAGGAGGTCAAGACAGTCCTAATATTTCAATCATAAGACTGCCAGTAAGTCAGGAGAAAACAATAGAGTTATAAAGGATCTCTCATTATAGAGTATTTCAATTTTCTCTGATCCTCTATGCATAAGATCATTAAGTTTCCGAGAAGGACAGACCTGGATTCTAGCTCTGTCACTAGAAACTAATTTTAGACAGGGGCACCTGGGTCACTCAGTCAGTTACGCATCCAACTTCGGCTCAGGTAGTGATCTCACAGTTCATGGGTTCGAGCCCTGTATCAGGTTCTGTGCTGACAGGTCAGAGCCTGGAGCCTGTTTCAGATTCTGTCTCTCTCTCTCTCTCTCTCTCTCTCTCTCTCTCTCTCTGCCTCTCCCTTGTTCTCACTCTATCTCTCTCTGTATCAAAAATAAACAAATATTAAAAAATTTTTAAAAAGAAACTAATTTTAGACAAATCACTCTGATTTAAGCCTCAGCTTTCTTATCCATAAAATAGTGAAATCATAATGGAATCAACTTCATAATGTAGTTGTGGGGGTTAAAGTAAATGAGATAATTAATGTGTATAAGGTGCCCAGTACAGTGTTGAGCACTTAATTCCCAGTAAAGTGGTTCCTGTGACCACCACGTTGTCTCAGTGTCATCAGGGCCTTGTGCCCCTCACAGCGGTGGAGACGGGGAGCACAGAGGAAGTGTTCAGCAGCACTAGCTGAGTGAACGAATGCTCCAGTCCCCTCAGACTCTCTGCTGCCCCAGTTCTTTGAGAAAATGTGCTCATTTGGGGAATGACAGCTTTTCTACACCTTTTGAGAGTTTGACAAATGTGGGTCTCTAACCTCTTCTCTTTGGGTCATTTTGTGTACTCTTCTCATTGGCCCACCTTAAGCAAAACTCTAAAATTGGTGATGTTTTCCTTCGGAGATTCCTATATCCCCTTTAGTCTCTGCTTCCCCATGATCTAAGCTCCCCCAGCCTCCCTCCAGGTTTTCCCTCTCAGTGAACATACTAACTAAGCTCTTCCCCTCCTAAACTTTGCTGCAGGGACTGTGTCAATGCAAAGAGTCTCACCTACAATTACATTAAAAAGTTAGCTAAGTTGGCATTTTATCAGCACTCAATGCCTTATTGCAAATAAATAAATACCTTACCATATAAAATCATGCTTTTAGGAAAACGGGTGAGTAGAGGACCAGATATTTATGGTAGGCATGACTTCACCTGAATTCTTCAAATCAACAGCAGGATGTGTGAGAGCTGATATAATATCATCCATTATTTCTTATATTTATTTATTAGTATACTGTATTGAATAGTGTCCTCCCAACATTCAGATCCACATGGAATCTGTGAATGTGACCTTATTTGAAAATAGGCTCTTTGCAGACACAACTAGGATGTAAGTTGAAATGAAGCCATATTGGGTTAGGGACGTCCTTGATTCAATTACTGCTGTCCATAGAAGAAGAGGCCAGCACACAGATACACATGGGGAGGAGGGGCTACCTGAAGACGCAGTCAGAGTGAAGTTATACTGCCATGGCCAAGGAAGGTTTTCCCTGGAGACTTTGGAGGGACCATGGCTTGGAGGGAACACCTTGAGCTTGGACTCTGCTCTTAGGACTGTGACAGAGATAAAGTCATCCTTTAAGCCACCGAGTTGGCCATAATTTGTTAAAGCAGCCCCCAGGAAACTAAGTGGCTTTTGCGAGCACCACCATCACCACCATCATCATTGGGGCTTTACAGCAAATCACAACAAGCTTTCAGTGAGTTTATACAAGCATCTATGAAGTTCTAGGAATGCAACAGGAGCCTGGATAAAAAATTCAAATAACTGGCCACTGACACTGAACATTCTCTGACATGGTGAAGAGCAACAGTGAACCGTGAGCACCTGCGCTCCTCTTCCCATGGCCCTGGAAGGTTATCCAAACTTGAATTTTAAGCCTCCTCCTCTCCTAAACACCTCAAGGGGATGAATGGAGATTTTTCTTCTCATATTGCAGCACTTGCAGAACTAAGAAAGATTGCATTGATCCTCAATGCATCACGTTGACCTTAAAAAAACGAAGAGCCAGTTATTTTACCAGCAAAATTAGTCTATTTGGGCATAGTAAAGGTATTGCAGCTCAGGACAAGCAAATTGTGGCAAACCATAGGCAAATCCAGAGAACTGAGGAAATAGGCTTGCCTTTACAGGGGAGAGGAGGGAGGTGAGAAAGAATGTTCCCCCGAGCTCTCATGGACTGGCCTGTTTCTGGGTGAAGAAAATCCTTCTTTCCTCCTGCTGGAGAAGAAGAGTAATATAAGATATGCCAGTGCGTGACAGCTCCCTCTTAATGGCTTCCTGACTCCATTTTTAATGAGGTTTCCTTTATTTATTTCCATAGCCATAGCCCACATATGAGGTTTCTGGAGTCTGGCTTCATGAGTGGAGGCAGAAGGGAGTGACAGAGGTCCACCTGTCAGGGATGCCACTGCCCACAGGGACCCACATGATGTGGTTCTGGGTCATCACGACTTCCAGTACAGAGGGCTGAGGTTTGGATGGGGAGAAAGGGGCTGGAGGGTCGTGTCAACGACCCACTGCATGTTTGTGTTCCCCCCAAATCCATATGTAGAACCCGAGTCCCAAGTTGATGGTATTTGAAGGCGGGGGTTTGGAAGATTAGGTCATGAGGGTGGAGACCCTATGAATGGTATTAGTGCCTTTAGAAAAGAGGCTGCAGGGAGGGCCCTTGCTCTCTGCAGCAGGTGAAGGCACAGTCAGAAGAAGGCCATCTAGGAACCAGGAACTGGGTCTTACCAAACTTCCAATCTGCCAACATCTTTATCTTGGACTCCCATCCTTCAGAACTATGAGAAATAAATGTTGTTTTAGTCGCTCAGTCTGTGGTATTCTGTTATACCAGCTTGAAGAGTCAAACACAGTTAAATTTCTCATATCACATCTTTCTCCTTTCCCCTAAGCCTGTGGCTGTGAAGTGAGTCCAAAACAGTCATCGCTCAGGTAACACATGAGCAGAGTTGAGGTGTGTTGATGTGCAGCGTATGAAAGCGCCACCTGCTACATTTGACGATGGAGAGCTGGAAACCTTGGAGATTTGTCGTACAAATAAGGAAATTGAGGCCCAAAGATGTTACACAACTTGAATGTGAAAATAGTGTCACATTTAGAATTCAAGTCTATATCCTTTTATTTCAATACTAATCCCTAGCAGCAGCAAGGAGGAAGAAAAACAGGCAAATAACAAATTGCATTCAGAGAGTGGGCACATAAGCCGCTTTAACTCCTAATATGGTCCCTGCATGGACAACACCCCTCCCCTGGGTAATTTCAATCCAGTCTCTCAGATCCAGGAAAGTTGTTGGTTCAGTACAGCATCGAATATTCATTACAACATGAGTCATAAAGGAAGGTCCAAAATGTGGTCAGTATTCTCTGATTTAAAAGGCTTGCATGTATACAATGAGTAAAAAGATGCTTTAACGTCTGGGAAAATTCACTTACGTAAAGAAACACACTGTCAATGTTAAGCAAATAAATTCTTATTGCATAATAACTATAAGTCTGTCATTTTCCCTGAAACAACTCATAGCAATACTTTAAAGCACATAAAAGTTAAGAATAAATAGTTAAGATTTATTTCAACTACCCCCAGAAATGAGGCTGGGCATTGTAAACAAAGTCTCAGGAGCCTATTGCCTTGGAGCATCACCCCTTGGTACAGTATTTTAGGCATGGGCACTTTGTGTTATAACACTGGGTGGATTCTGAAAAATCCAGTATATATGGGAATTCTTGCTGGAAGATGAATCCATTCTAAGGGCCCATCCTGCCAAAGACATCCAGTAGGGGTGTGTTTGTGGGCAAAAGAACTAAGTGTAAGGTTAGAATCGGCGGAGTAAAAAGTTACAACGTCAAGACACTGGGAAAAGAGAGCAGAGCACCCTTTATTACAGAGTCAGAGATGAATGTAAAAGGCCTTTAGTGGGAGCACTCTTGGGTGAGGTTCCCTGGTCTGGACAGGATGGGCCAGGGAAGTCGCCCCTGGTACGGGAGGGCAAGATGTTTTATGGATGCAAGAGTTCCGGGTTTGAACTTGGGTGGGCGATAGCCAAGTAAGGGCATTTTTGGACTGTGGCAGCGTGGGATTGGTCGTTTCCTTCGGCGGGTGAGGGGAGGCTGGAATTCCATGGTAGGCTATATTTCAGGTTCAGACATTCAGACATTCCAGGTCTGTGAGTGGGGGTTGTCGGTGCAGGGAACTCTCCACAACAAAGTGGTCGATGGTCACCATCTCAAGGTAACTCTTACATTAAGGACCAAGGATTTTGAGGGTCCACCCTATTTAAAGTTTGATTGTTATGGCCTCTTCAACCTACATAAGGCCTTTTTGGCTTCCTCAGTAAGATTCCGTGGGGATTTTGGATTAGGATCTCCTTGAAGGATATCAAAAAGAGGCTTTAAATCTGAAGTGGAGTGTTTTAGGGAGGGTCGAATCCAATTAATATCCCCCTAAAAGTTTTTGAAAGTCATTAAGGGTGACTAAATGGTCTTTTCTTAATTGTAAAGGCTGATAAGTTACGGTTTGAGGATTAAGTATTCTGCCCAGGTAATTGAAGGGTTGTTCCACTTGATCCTTATCTGGAGCTATTTTTAGACCAAATTGTGGTAAGGAAGCCACAGTTTTTATTAGGGTTTCTTGTAACACTGCTTCATCAGGGTGAGCCAAAAGTATGTCATCCATATAATGAATAAGATAGAGGTCATTGTAAGCTTGCCTGACCGGTTCTAAGGCTAGACTTACAAACTTTTGACAAAGCATAGGGCTGTTTTTCATTCCCTGTGGTAAGACCTTCCATTGATACCTTTGAAAAGGCTGTTGGAAATTCTCGGAAGGCAAACTAAAGGCAAAACTCTGGCAATCTTCATGATAAACAGGAATGTTGAAGAAACAATCTTACAAATCAATCACAGTTACTTTTAAAACATTTCGGCACCGCCATGGGGGATGGGAGGCCATGCTCTCCATAGTAGTGTTTATTGCCCTTAAATCTTGTAATAACCTCCATTTACCTGATTTTTTCCTAATGACAAAAATGGGGGTGTTCCAAGGACTACTGGAAGGCTCGGATACGCCCTTCCCTTAAGCTGTTGTTCTAGGAGTTGTCTGGCTGCTGCTAGTGTAAGGACGCAGGTCCGATCCGGCCCTCCCCACCGGGCCTTCCCAGCCTTCTCGAGCCAGTCGTGGTGCACCGCCTGCACCGCCTAGGTGGGAATGGGCGCCGGCTGGGGGGGCTGTCCCCCGCCCGCCGCAGGTCCGATCCAGCCTTCCCCTGTACTTAAAGGGGAAGGCGGCGACTTCTCCTAAAAGAGCGCACCTTAAGGAGGGACAACTCCTGCTGCGCCCAATGGGGAGAGGCCGGCAGATACCTTTGACCTTTCTAGAGGTGGGCCTAGTCACGCCCCACGTGGGGCATCCTGGGCCCACTCTGATTGGTCAGTACTCCAACTATTGTGATTGGCTCCCACAATTGCCAGTATTGGTGGGGGGGCAGGGATTGGATCACTGTACACCTGTCATCATTTCCTGTAACGCCCCCTCCCAAAGGCATAAAAGGCCCTGCCCTGCCTTTGTTCGGGGCTCTCTCCACGTGGCCAGCGGGTCGGATGGAGACTGTGAGCCCGAGCTTAAGCTTGTAATAAAGGCCCTTTGCTTTTGCAGGTGTGACTCGGTCTCCCTAGCAGTCTCTGGTGTTTGTTTTGGGGTGATTTTACAAACTTGGGCACAACACTAGTTTTTCAGTGGTTGGGGGCCATTGTTCCAGCAAGGGGGGTGAATCGGTGTTAATGTTGTGCTGGTGGCAGAAGGCAGGTCCAATCCTGTGCTACTGAGCTTTGCTCCGAGGTCTGAGATCGAATGAAATCGGTGAATGGATTTGGGCTGCTTGCCCCAATTATTGTCGGGACCTGGGGCTGGCCCCCTTGTTCATTTCCCTGGTCCTGGATATTAACATTAGGAGCTCTCCTTGGCAGGAGAGCAAGAGCCTGACCATATTTATGAAACTTAGACTTGCAATCTTTGGCCCAGTGAAAACCTTTTTGGCAGCCAAGGCAAATGGTTTTTGGAATATTAGTGATTTTTCTCAGAGATTGAGTAGGGGATAGAGTTTGAGGTGGACGCATTTGGCCACCCTTTAAAGGACAGTATCTGCTGAAATGTCCTGGCTCTCCACAAGTATAACATAATGTATTCTGTGGACTTTTTGAGTATTGCTTCCTTCTGTCGCTAAGGTCTTTGTATATTGGGGATACGTCTCTCCCCACAGAGCAGCAGCCATGACTACCCCTCGAATAATGAAGGCAAGACTAACACCAGCACACTGTTTTATATAGTCACTTAAAGTGCCAGTTCTTATTGGTGTTAACAGAGACTGACGGGTAGAATTAGCATTCTCAAAAGCCAGTTGTGTAAGTATATCTGCTGCTTCATCATTAACAATAACCTGTTTTACTGCTCGTATGAGACAGGATAAGAAATCCTCATAGTTTTCATCAGATTTTTGTTTAACCTCCCCTCAGGTGGTGGCCTTTTCAGTCGAGGCGGGGAGGGCTCCCCAAGCATTGACAGCGCAGTTAGTTACCTGGGATAGGGTTTCTTTACCGAAGTATATCTGTCGTTGTGCTGTGTCATGAGCACCTTCACCCAATAATTTATCTAGTGTAATATCCCTTCGGTTAGTTCTCTTGTTGGTCACCACCTGCCTCTTAGCTAGATCCTCATATTCTGCCCTCCATAATAAGTAATTTCCTCCTGACAAGCAGGCCTCAGCCACCTGTGTCCAGTCATAAGGGGTCATCCAACGTGATGTTGGGGCATCTAGCAATGTGATAGTATAAGGGACCAGAGGCCTATATTCACTGCAAGCAGTTTTTGGCTCCTTTAAAATCTTGTAAGGAAGTGGTTCCCATGAGATTTCATCATGAAATTCCCCTTCAAAGACTCCTGGGAAACACTGACCAGAATCGGTATTACCATCTCTTTCAGCCTCTCTAATGGCAGCCTGTAATCTATTTGAATTGGATAACAGAGGGGGAGGAGGTGGTCTGGAGGGAAGCTCCTCGGACTTACCTATTTGTTTAAGTGAAGTTTCTTTGGCTTGTATGGGGAAACCTCAACTTTCCTTGCTATAGTCATCAGTTGTTTCTGCATTTTTCTTATCCTTTGGGGGGGGGGGCTTTTTCCTGTCTTTTTTCTTCTATGTTGTTAGGAATATTATTTTTGGGAGGGACAGATAAAGTTAAATCTTTCTTGGTTTTAGCCAATTTATCTGCCTCTAACTGGGGGTCCAAAGCTTCCCATATGAAGTTACATAGTGAAGGGCATCAATGGGAACTTTTTGTGGCTCCTTAAGCTTAGAATATTGCTTGATCTCATCTTCTACCTTACTCCAAGTCTCTACACTAATAGTTCCTTCCTCTGGGAACCATGGGCATTGTAATGTAGTGAACGCGATGCAGAAACCAAGGCCAGATATGGAAGTAAAAAGGCCTTTATTGGGAGCGCTCCTGGGCGAGGTTCACTGGTCCAAATGGAGAGGGGCCAGAGAAGTCACACCCGGGAGTGGGGTAGTGCGTTTTTATGGCGTTGGCTGGGGCAAGGGGAAAGAGAAGGGAGTATGAAGTATTGAAGTATTGACATGTTTATGTAAGGTGATTTGTTGGTAGCTGTTTCTTGTTCCAGGGAGGACGAGTCCATTGTTTAGGGCAGAAAGGTTTGATGAATTGTTCCCTTGAAGGTCTCCAGATGGGGAGTATTGAGGTAGTGCGTGGTTTCTTATTATCTGGGCACCTGAAGGTCATACCTGGCTCCACAGACATCTCTTTTGTATGAAACGTAAAAAAAAAGTGCAACTTGCTGGGGCGATACCTTGACCCCCTTCTTCGAAAGCAGGTGATGAATATCGTCTATAAAGAGTTCTTTCTTTAGACTCTTTATGGCCCATAGCTTCTTAGGATCTACACTCTTATTAATGTCTATAAAGAGTCCTCTTTCTTTAGATATTTTATGGCTCAAAGCTTCTCAGGTTTTGACCTATCCACCGCTCTAACCCTGCCTACCTCTACAAGGGGGTCTGCAGCACCCCACGGTGGAGTCCTAACTGTCCCAAAAAACTCGAAGGAGAAAGGAGAAAGGAAAAGAGCTTACTTTCAGGTCCCTGCTCCAGCAGGCCCAGGGCTCCCTGAAGGATGGATGGTGTCAGCGAAAGGGAGCGAGAGAGCCTCAGCTTCTTTCTGATCACCAGGCAGGCATCTCTGCACTGACCCGAGAGTCAGCTTTATTTATTGAAAAAAATGTATGGGGTACAAAACAGAAGTGGCGATTGCCTTAGACAATGATTTCTGATGACAAATTCTTTGGTATGTAAAAATTTTCCCAGACATAGGTTGCTAGAAGACTGCTGCATAATCTTTTTCAATAGTGATTGATGTAAGTGACCAGACACTTATCACCTGGGGAAGGAAGGTATCGTTAGCATCAAATACAAGGCAATATTTTTAGCAGAGCAAAAGCAAGAGTTAGTTCTTTGTGAGCAGGGGTCAATAGCCTGTTTTCTTGGGGGGAAGAAAAACAGGTTTCTCAGGAAATGTAATATTTGCTCCCATAATCCCAAAAGAAGAAATTCCTATAAGTTCCTTCACAAGGTGCAATCAGCATATTTTTGGATAAGGGAGTAAGGCGCCTTGGGGGTTGGGGCTCAAGCAAAAATAACCAAGTGGGGTAGACATCGGTCGACATCCAACAGCAGGAGGCCCCCCCTTGCAAACCCACCTTACTTCAGAAATGGCTTCCATCAAATTCTAAGTTTTTGATGTGTTTTGTTGGATTTCTAATCCAAAATGTGTTGGAAAAGTGTAAAATATATTTTTACTAAACAAAATTAAAGAACTAATGCCAGTATAATAGCTTACTTTCAAAACCCCGTGGCAAAATCAGCTGTATGTATGTCAAAGAGAAAAAAATTATTCTAAGTTTGTAACTTTCAGGATAAGCAGGTTGTAAATATATATGTATATTATCTATATATATAATTTGTAACATGTATATTATATATATTATATATAACATATATATTTTTTTTTTCACTTTGACCTTGTCTCTTAATTGAAAAAATAGCTACTGATGAGCAGAGAAGCACGTGGATATCCGCCCATGTACAGGGACTTCTCTTTGGAGATGTCCACTTGTGTTTCTCTTCTAGGGTTCCCCACTCAAAAAGTGGAGTATAGTGTTGAAGAACAAGGATTTGGTGTGAGATTAATTAATTTAAACAAACATTTATTGAGTACCTACTATGTGCACGCTGCAGAGACAATGGTGAACAAGATAGATTTGGTCCCTGCCTATAGAGGTCTTATTCTAGTGATGAAAACAAACAGTAGAGAAGTACAAAAGAATTACAAATGGGAGTAAGTGCTGTGAAGCAGTGAAGCAGGGTCAGGAGAAAGAGCTTGGGTGGTCAGGAAAGATTACACTGAGACTTCTTTTTTTTTATGTTTTCTTTTAATTTATTTTTGAGAGACAGAGAGAGACAGCTTGAGCAGGGAAGGGTCGGAAAGAGAGGGAGACACAGAATCTGAAGCAGGCTCCAGGCTCTGAGCTAGCTGTCAAAACAGAGCCTGACGCGGGGTTCAAAACCACAAACCATGAGATCATGACGTGAGCCAAAGCCAGACGCTCAACCGACTGAGCCACCCAGGTGACCCTACACTGAGACTTCTGAGGGGACTGAATGATGTGAGTGACCTGTGTGAAGGTCTTGAGGGAAAGTTTTAAGGTAGAGAACATAGTATGTGTTATGGTCCTGAGGTAGAAGCAAGCACAACATCTCAGGGACCAGCCAAGCAAAGCAGAGAGAGGAAGGAGAGAAGGGTGGCGGGTGGGCTTTGGTGAAGGGTTTAGCTTTTATTCTAAATGCAATGGGAACCCCCTAGAGGCTTAGGAAGGGGAGAGACAGGATCTGACTCCATCTGAGAAAGGTGGTCTTGGGATCTGGGTAGGAGTGGAAACTGCAGGGAAGGTGAGATAGGAAAGGCAGTCAAAAGGCTTCTTCATAATCTATACAGAGGCACAGCAGGTATGATTGCAGAGGGAGGTGGACCTGCTGAGAGGTCATCAGGGGTAGATGGGTTTTGAAGCCTCAGGCCCCAGGATCTGAGGGAGACCGCAAGACAAGGAATAAGGTTTCCTTATTTGGGGAAGTATTTTTGGCTTGAGCTCCTGTGTGGTGCCGTTAACTGGGAGGGGAAAAAAAAGTGATTAGAAGACTTGGGAGGGAATGTGACCCAGTCCTCGAGTAAGTGGGTAGGACTCTTGGCCTCAGATGGGGCACTAAGTTTATCCACTGAGACAAGAGAAAGCCAATCACATGGTTGTAGGTACAGGCAGGTTGACAGCTTTGGGGGTGGAGGATAAGGTTCTGGTCTGATTGCTCATGTTTTATTTGTGAAATTAAAAAAGGCGTTGCCTGCATATGATAATGGGAGAGGTCATGGCAACATCCTGAGAAGAGCAGCAAAAATGTGACTTTGAGGTCTTGGAGGAGGGAAACATGTTGCCCAGGATACAGAAGGATCCGTGCAGCCCAGAGAACATTTAAGGTTTGTGGTCAGAAGCAAAGCAAGATCACTCACCATGTTGGAACTTGGAAGCCTATCAGATTAGAGTTACATAGAGCCAAAGTGTCAACTCTTTGGTGACCTGTGGATGGAGAGACAACAGGCCAGGGAGACCTGGTGGGACAGTGCCCCCATCTTTCCCAGGAAGGACATGACCAATTAGTTCTCCTTGGAGCTGTTTACAGGGTATGTCGGAACACTTGGGAAAAAGGCTGTCTGTGTCTTGGTGGGAAAGACAGCTTTATCAGGAAACCATCAGACTCGGAGTCCTTTAAATCCTGCCCGAGCAGGGTCATGACAAGCAAAGCTTGTTCCAGTTCCGGGGTGAATCTAGTTCTGGCATTTAGAAACTCGCTGTCCTCTGACAAGGTGCTTCTCGTTTGGAAAAGAGGTTATAATACTACTGAATTCAAATTTTGTTATGAAAATTTATCAAAAATTATTAGGTATAACACCTGATACATTTTTAGGTATGGAAGATCCATTCAATAACTCTTGGGTATTATTGTTTGTAAAACTCCAGTTCTCACAATGAAGATAAATCACCTCCACACTGTGTTGTTTCATCATTCCCAAGAAGGAGAGTGGATATTTTGAGAAAATTGTCAAGCATCAGAAAGACCCTCTTAAGAAAGGAATCTTCTAGTGTTGAGGGTACTAACTGAATCTCTGGCCACTTTATGATAACAGCTTAGTGTTGGAAGCAGTTTTTCAAATCAAGGGTGTGGATGCACACGCACACCCCACACAAAACACATGTGCCATGACGGCACACATGGGTTGGTGCCTCTAGAGAGAGCTTATGTCATGTGTTTAATGAATGGAGGAGCTGTTGGACAGACATCTGGTGACCCGACAGTCTGTCATTAAGTAGCTAGTATCTGCCTCTCTTGAGCTGCCTCACCCTCTCTTCTTCACTGATTTAAAATTAGACCCCATTTTTCTAAACAGAAGAGAAAGCAGTCATGTTGAAGACCTCTGACTGATTAATATGGCCAAAGCCTGTGGACACAGCCATTAGACGTCCAGTTCACACAGCCTTACCAGCTCCTCAGCATAGTCTTTTTGGTGGTGCATACTCTGGTTCTGCTCCCGGCTGCACTGGAGGAATCTGGCATCAATTGCATGCACAGGAACTGCAGATTATAAAACACAAGGGATTACAGTGTGTTTCATGGACCCAGAGTGTCTTATAATTGGAATGGAGATGAACTACTCCATACCCTGTAACCTACTGAGGAAGCCTTGGAAAGCTGTGGCGATAGACAAAGTTGCCTAAGACTTAGCACCATGTTAGTGCAGAGCTAAGACTGTAACCTAAGACTTACGGGTCTCATTCTAGTGCTATGGACGCATATGTATTTCATTAACACTTAACAACTATTTGTGGAAGAAAAAACAGAAAATCCAAATGAGTGGAAAAAAAATCCAACAACATGATATACATGAGACTTCTCTCACCAAGAGAAAGCCACCATTGATGGTTTTAGTATACACTTCTCCATCACTCTCTCCCCGATCCAACTTTGCACAGGTGAGTCTTCTCAGCAGAATGTGGGTCATATAGGGAACCCTTGCTATGAGAGCATTTGGACAATATACTGTAATTTCCCACTTCTGTGGTTTAATGGTATAAGTGAACTGAGTAGGGTGACAGAATAAGCCAACCCTCAGCACAGACACCACATTCTGCCAGGTTAACATGCACACTTATACAATGTCATTTTAGGGTTGCATATTATTATTTAAACTAAATTCCCTTAATTTAATTTCCTTAAGGTATATGCTTAGAAATAATAAAGCCACGAGAGGGATATATGATTTTCCCCCCAGGATGTTACTATGCTCTAACAAACTATTCTACAAAAAAAAATTACATCCATATGTTACAGTGTTCACTCACCCAATGTTGATTATTATTTTTTTCCAAATATTTTCCATTTTCATCACCCAAAAAAAAAAGACACAAATAATATTACCTCTCACAGTTCCCATAGCTTTATTTTAAACTACAAAGCAGAAATTGCCTAAGAAAAAACAAATTTAGGTGAATAGCAGGAATTCAGACATTTGGAAATGTGTTAGGTTTTAAGCTGGTATTCTAGCTCAGCACCAAAATGACCAGAAAAAAAATGATTCATATTCATTCAAGAATTTCCAGTGCATTGTTACCTTTTTTATTTAGGTAAACATTTCAAATATTCAGCTAAGCTCTATGCTTTTTAAGTGTTATAAATGCTTTTTTAATTCAGAGAGATATCAATTTTACCCGTTTTATCTGGTCCCATCTCAAAACATTGTACATTAATGCTCTTTCACTTCACAAGCAGCACTAACTGTACCTTTTATTTTTCAATTTTTAATTCAAATTCTTTTTCAGTTTTTTCTTCTTTAATCATTGAATTTATCCAAGGAAAGAGGAACAGATGCTCTTCACACATATGAACTATGTGTGAGAGCATTACAGTCTAGAAATGTAGTTGATATCTGTGACTTGAGGTGAAATGATTGGAAGCTTGAGCAGAAATGAAGGTAAATCCTAGAACCAAGAAACTCCAAATAACTGAAGGTGTGTAGCTGAATACATGTGCTCACAACCTTCAAATAAGAATCTTTATATTTTAAGGCCTGCTCTTCTCTCCTTCAGTTTAATTGGTCCAAACTCACAGCACAGGATTGCTCCTTGAGAATTCTAATTCCTGGGCTTTAAAGAAACTTGAAAAAGAGCTTATCAGTTTTAAAGTATGATTTTCCATTATACAGCATTTTATCAGTCTGGATGCACCAGGGCTTGACAGTGACCCTGGTCATGGCTTCTTCCCAGACACTTAACAGTGTTTGTGAAACAGACATCATGTACCCAGCTAGACGTTGGCTTGAGGTAAATACCAAAGAAATAGGCATGGATGAAAGAAGCATATCAAAAAGGATGACAAGGTAAAAAGTGGAGCCTTAGTAATGAGCACTTAAGTCAGGAGCTTGCAAACTGTGACCATAGCCCGAATCTGGCGGTCACCTGACATGTAAGTAAAAAGGTACTGGGACAATTACCCATTTACAAGTTGTCTGTGTCTGCTGGCATGCCACAAGCGCAGAGCTGTAGCATAGCAGTGTGACAGTGTGGCAGCATGGGGATGTGACTGTGTGGAGGTGTGGCAGTACAACAGTGTGACAGTGTGACTGTGTGGAGGTGTGGCAATGTGACAGTATGGCAGCGTGGGGATGTGACTGTGTGGAGGTGTGGCAGTGTGACAGTGTGACTGTGTGGAGGTGTGGAGGTGTGGCAGAGTGACAGTGTGACTGTGTGACTGTGTGGAGGTGTGGCAGAGTGACAGTGTGACTGTGTGACTGTGTGGAGGTGTGGCCTCTATCAGTAATTTATTCCTTTTTATTGGTGGTACCACAATTTGGTTATCCGTTCCTTTATTTATGGATCTTTGGATTGCTTCCAGCTTGGGGCTATAATAGAAAAAACAAAAAACAAGGATCCTGCTATGAACATGTATAAGACTTCATGTGGATATATATTTTCATTTCTTTAAGCTGAATATCCAGGAGTGAAATGACTAGGCTGTATGGTAGAATATGTTACCTTTTATTTATTTGGATTTTTTTTTAAGTTTACTTATTTATTTTGAGAGAGAGAGAGAGAGAGAGAGAGAGAGAGAGAGTGTGTGTGTGTGTGTGTGTGTGTGTGTGTGTGTGTGTGTGTGCATGTAAGCTGGGGAGGGGCAGAAAGTGAGAGGGAGAAAGAGAATCCCAAGCAGGCTCTGCTCTATCAGAGCAGAGCCTGATGCATGGTTCGAACTCACAAACTCTAAGATCATGACCTAAGCTGAAATCAGATGTATAACTGACTGAGCCACCCAGGGGCCCCAGAAATATGTTAACTTTATATAAACTACCAAACTCTTTCCTACAGTGGTTGTGCCATTTTATATCCCCGTGAGCAGCGTACGAAAGTTCCAGTTGCTCCATACTCTGACCAAAACTTGATGTCATCAGCCTTTTTACTTTTAGCCAATTTGAAGTATGTGTAGGTAGCATTTCATTGTAGTTCAGTTTGCATTTCCTCAATGACTAAAGATGTTGAACATCTTTTCATACTTCTTTTCGTCATTTATATATCTACTTTTGTGAAGTACCACTTCAAGTCTTTTGTGTCTGACCTGTGCATGACTCAGGGGTTCAGCGGAGATTCTTGTAGGTGGTCCAAATGTCGGTTCTGTTCTCAAAGCTTTTGTCTCATTTGTCTGGGTCTTTCCTGCGCATGCATAGTTAGGCTTGGGACTTGTGGGAATTCTTAGTCAGAGTTGGAGAGCACCTTCTCTGGCCCTCTCCCTCTGCCATTTCCGTACCCACTTGGGTCTTCAGGGCCTCTTCCGTTGCTCCTTTTAGACTTTTAGCCACCAGCCAAATGCCTGGGAGCTGCTGCTAGGAGAGAGAGGAAAAAAAAGAAATCCAGCCCCATGTAGGTCTCCTCTTCAAGTTGTGACTTCCTTCACAATCTTCCCTTAGTATTTATTTTTCAGAATCTTTGGGAGTTTTTAATCTGCCTGCATTTTGGTTGTAATCAGAGAGGGATAGGCTATACCGGGCTTACCCCACCACAATGAAACTAGAACAAAATTACTAAACTGTAGGTGTTAGTCTGTAACCTGGTCTTTTTTACTGGACTACAAAGAGATCCTTTTCCTTCCAACGTCCTTCTCCGTGTGTGTATACTTCTTTCCTAGAATATCAAGAATTCTGGCAATAATTTTAAGAAGTTGCAGCCTCCACACTCAGAGATAATTGTTGGGTAGCTGATGAGTGGTAGCTGCAGTTTAACTGACCTGCGATATTGAAATTCAGTCAGACTTGATGGGGGTGCACTAGGTTGACTGAATTGGAAAAGATTTGTGCATTTCACTATTGAATGAATAGTAAGGAGACATTCAGCATATAATAAATTCTCATTTTTATATAAACTGTTCTTTTTAGTAAAAATGCCAAGATCCCATAGGTTTAGTGACAAATCTAAAGAGACCAAAGACTCCTGGGACACACGTCCTTGCAAGAATTTGAATGGCATTGGCAATTCCATGGTGAGTGAGAGCAAAGTCTTCAGCCTCGGGTGAACCTTCTCCAAGGTCCTGGATCTATTGGAAGCAGCATCAGAAGCACCTTGTATTCAAGGTGGACAATTATAGTATTGGTGGGATGAGGCAAAAAATCAGCAGTTTAGTCCGTGTTACCTTGTAGGCAGGTAGAGTATGAATCTGAATTGTTCACAGTGATGATGTGTTGGTGGCTGCTGATATCCTGTTGCAGAGATGACTAATCTGTTAAAACACACATGAAGATTTGGAGATGCTTCACAAACCGTTTCAAATACAAAACTGTCCTACATTTTCCTTAATTGTTTCTAAATAAATGGTGCCATGATAATACTATGAGAAATAAAGCTAAGAGAGGGGTTGACTGGTAACATGCGATAAGTATGATAGAGGCACCTGAAAACTGGAAAAGCAACCTGAGGAAGAACCAAGAGATCTTTAATTACCAACCTCCAATTTTATTATAGCCAATATAATCAATATAATAATGGATATCATTAAATTTTCACTGGAAAATGATTACTTTTCTCATTCTGTGAGATTTTTTTTACTTTTGAAAAAAAAATTATGTTTATTTTATTCTTGGGGGTGGGGACGGAGGAGGGAGGAGCAGAAAGAGGGAGACACAGAATCCAAAGCAGGCTCCAGGCTCTGAGCTGTCAGCACGGGGCTCAAACTCACAAACTGTACGATCGTGGCCTGACCTGAAGTTGGCCCTCAACCGACTGAGCCCCCCAGGTGCCCCAGATTTCTTTTACTTTTAAAAATTGGACTTGCAGATATTTTGTTCCATTACAAGGACGTAGGCAGGTATCGGAATGTGAACATCTATGTTTCTGCTGTGAGCATGTGAGGACAACATGCATAACTAAGCACAGCAATTCTAAATAAATGACCAGAGACTTAAATCAGACTGAAAGTAAAAGCAAAATAGGTATAAACAGCGCTGTTTTTATAAAATCTGAACTGAAATCATTGGTTTAGCATAACATCACATTTAATTAACTCTTCAGAGTTAGAGAGAACCGGGTTCAGATCTCAATTTTTTAATTAGTATTACTGTATGACACTGGGGAAGTTATTCAGCCTCTCTTAGCCTTAGTTTCTTCATACGAAATGTGATAATAATGGTTGTCGGGGGAATCAATTTAAAATTATATGTAAAACACAATATAAATGCTCAATAAATAGCTCCTATAAATATTGTTTAAATTATTATTACTTGTAACTGGGGAAAAATCAAAACATATATAACCTAATTACTGTAAGTCAGAATTGGAACTATGTATTTAGTTGTTCAAAACTAACCTCTCTGGGCTGATTTTCCATGTGATTCAAATCCTTCAGCCAGATAATGCTTTCAGCAGAGCTCAGGGGACCCAGAATAGCAACTCCCTGGGCCTGAAACTCACATGGCCTCTTCCTGTCTCGATTCCAAATCTTCCCATTTGTGGCTCTTACCTTGTATTTCTCCTTTTCCCACACTTGCCAATTTTAAACACATCGATCACTTTATCAATCGCTTTTAACAATCCTGTCTTTCCTCAAAAGTCCTATTCACGAATGCCACAGCCCCTTTAGAGACTTCCTTCTTAGCTTTCTTGGGCGGTGTTTGGTGCCTGTCAAAGTTATTGAAAACGCCTGTCGTGCTGATAGTTAGGAGGAGGCGGCTGGCCGTCCCCCGACGCTCAGTGTGCAGAAGACACAGGAAACAGCTCACCTTCTCCTTGGAGGGAGCTACTCCTGAAAATGCAGTACTTAAAGGCTCTCCCCCATCTCAGTGCACTGGTCATAATGAACAAAACTTGATGGATTTCTAAGGAGATAAATAAAACACCCTCAACACAGGCTGCAATTTGAAACAATCACAGTTATTTACTTGAGATATTTTTCAGGATTTTATTCCTCTTACTGATGAGTCACCTTTATGTGAAGTTTGTCTGTCATAGAGAATAAATTTAGCTCTAGATTTGTTGTGCAGAAGATGTGGTAAATATGAAGGTTTTTACTTTTTTAATGTTTTATTAATTTTTGAGAGAAAGAGAGACAGAGCATGAGCAGGGGAGGGGCAGAGAGAGAGGGAGGCAGAGAATGCGAAGCAGGCTCCAGGCTCTGAGCTGTCAGCGCAAAATCCCCCGCGGGGCTCCAAGCCATGAACCATGAGGTCGTGACCAAAGACAAAGTCAAATGCTTAGCCGGCTGAGCCACCCAGGCGTCCCAATGTGAAAGTCTTTAATAATTTATTTTTAAATTTACAAACATATTCATCTTTTTTCAGGAAGAGGTCAAGCTCATTTTTATTTAGTTCATTTTCATATTTGGATCTCTTTCTTTGTTTGAATCAAGTGAAAACACAATGTTTCCACAATTCCTATTTAAACTTTTTATCTGCAGCAGCACTAAGCCACTAGGACAGATTACATTGGTGCTCATTATGCCTTAAAACAAAACAAACATGGCAAATTCTATTAACTCTGATCACAGAGAAGACTGTATTTTGATTGATCATATAATGATTTAAACATTTGTCTTTTTCAAAAGTTGCCTTCAGAAGCTTTTCTCAGCATCTATCTTTAAGAGTCACAGAAAGCTTGAGAGTTTGTGTTATAATCTCTCTTTTTCCTGCAAGCAAGAATATACTCACACTATCCCCCAATAGGTAACAATATGGAAAATATTTTTAAATGTTCTCATGTGTACAGTAAAGGTATTTACATAAGAAATGTCAGCAAAAGCAAAAAAAAAAGGGGGGGGATAAAAGACAATCATTATTTTTGAGGGGCTGTTGACAAGCCTCATTTCCCCCCTTCCTTTGGCTGGAAGCATTTGCTCCTTTTGGCTTATCTTTTCTTTCATAATGTTTTCTTTCCTTTCCTCTTTCTTATGGGTCTGATTATTTTTTCCAGGAAAACTAATGGTTCACAAAAAGGAGCAATAGTTTAAAGGCAGTTAGACTCCAATGATGAAGTGCGGGGAGCTGTGTGTTTTGTACACAGAGGGCATTTATGATTCCAACTGTTCCAAAGCAAGAGCCTGGCTTCCCAGAACAGCCCTGGCCATCCTCTGCGACTCATCAATTTCAGAGCTGCTGATTGCCAAATGAGTAACAGAAACTTTTCTGTATTCTTCAGGCTTGCCAAGTTGATTTGGGTACTTTGAAATAGAAGCTCAGTGTACATTCCCAGAACAAAAGTCTGTACTAACCTATCCCAACCACAGGTCTCTGGAAGAGAAGAGGTGTGGGATGGGGAGGGGGTGGTGAAGACAGATTCTGGAACACTGCTTTCAATAGGAGCCACAGTCAGTCTGGATCTCCAGACTGATTAGCAGTTCCACTGGTCTGAAGTCTCTGACGATAGTTATCATAGTGGGAGTGTCCTCAGCCACTGAGAGTCAGAAGTGGGAGTGTGGGTCACCAAGAATTTCAGTTAAGGCAGCCAACTGAATGGGCTGGACTTGATACTTTTACCACCTAGAAATTTAAAAATGACTAAGTCATGATGAGTATCAGAAAATACCCTTGACTTTCAAATTCTTAACCTACATTATAATGGTATCATAAGATAGAATGAGGAAAGGATGTCCCTTCCTCCTAAAGCTTGCGTTCTGGTCATACCTGTGGTTCCCAACCAACAGGATTAGCCCTTAGGAAGGCCTCATCCAAAACCTGTAGCATAATTTGGAGAAGCTGCCGTCCACTCAAGCTTACAAGCCATGAATTCCTCAGATAAACCTCAACTTTGCTGAAACCCATCTTCCAGAGAACCCTGACCCTGTGCTCACTGCCACACAGCATGGTATTCGGCTCACTCATCTCTCCAGAATACCCCATGTCCTCGCCGGCCTCCAACTCAGGGTAACACTGTTTGGGGGACCTGAGGCCCTGTTAATGTCTGCCTTTCTTCTATGTCCATCTTCCTCAAATTCTGCTTACTTACATTTGTCCTTCATGAGCCTTCATGTCCTTGAGCATGGCTGGAGAAATTAATCAACTATACCAAAGTCTTGCATTGTTTCCCTGGGAAAAAGTGATCACTTCCTTCCCTGAAAACCTACAGGCTTTGTATTTATCCTATGAAATCCATCTTATAATGTTTTCATTCTTTACTTGTGCACATCTGTCACATACTCCTTTAGGGTAAGAAAAATGTCTTATTCTTATTTTTATCCCTCATTGTACCAGATTAATATGTAGCAGACAATACATATCTAATCAAGAGAATGTGTTTAAAATTTACTAAACTGAGTAAAAAATCATGAAGAGAAGACAGTTTGATTATTGTTGGAAAACTCCTCACAAATGAAACTTGGGTGTGATCTATAATTCTGGTTAGATAGTCTCTTAAGTTACACACTTGCTGTTTCTGCTGTGCAAAACTTCCCTAAAAGAGCACATTGCAAGGTCTATAAGTAAAGAATAGTATGGTACATTTCTCTTAAAGTTCCCACATTATTAATTCAATGTGCTACATAATCCAGCCAATCATAGAATGAAAAGGGACTCTAGAAGTGGGTCCACAGATCTACTACCTCAGAATCACCTAGGGAGATTTATAAAATATAGCTTCTTGGGTTGTAGCCAGGACATACTGGATCAGAACTGCTGGGGCACGGATATATGTGACTTTAAGAATTCTCAATGGAATTCTGTTCAGAGGACAGGTTTGAGAACCAGGAATGTAATCCAATTTACACAGTTTACAGATGGATAGACTGAGGGAGGGCCAGAGAATTTAAGTGATTATCTAAGATGCAACAGCAAGAAGTGTCTGACATTCTTCCCACTCTTCCTTGACGTTGCCCGTGCCTGATGTTTCTCGGAGAAACCTTGTCCCCTTAGCGTCACAAGTAAGTCTGCTTGGTGATAACTGTGCTTTACTTCAAGCCTCACTGCGCTTTCTGCCTCCTCTGAGGTCTGCCGTGCATCGCGCGCCCGCAGGCTGGAACTTCAGGAAGTGTGTGTCCCCGAGGCATCTCTCAACCTGTGGGAGTGGGGGGAGCTTGGGAACTGATGGTTCTCACCTTCACGCCTCTAGCAGATAATTCTGATAAGCATTTTTTATGCTCCTCAGAAGGTCCTTCTTGTGTCTACTTCCCCTGTTTTCCTGCTTCCCTTTCCTTGGACTGTGATTTCCGCTCTCTGGAATCACTTCTGAGGTAAACAGTGTGCACAGAAGCCCTTGCCTTTTACCTTTTGTTCTGCTTTGACAGGACACAGACTAAAACAGGCCTTCAGGGTAAGATTTGGGAGCCAGATCGGACGGCAGTGAAGACCCAGACACCAGCACCAAATTACTGGCTCTTATCTGGTAACTGGAATGGAAGCAATTGGAATGTGCGAATTAGCAGGCCATGTGGTGGCTCAGGCAGTTGGATGATTTAGGGACAATATAAATATAATTAAAGTAGTTATCATGATTATGGACTTAGTTGGCTTTTATTAACTTCTTAGTAGCCTTGGGTGGGGGAAGAAGAAAATACAGCAGTAGGCTTAAGATTTAGCAAGCCAGCAAGAATACCTGAAGCTGGTGGTCCTCATGTGTTCCTAAGTGGCCCCCAGGACAGAAAACTGAGACAGAGATGTCAGAATGGCCTTGGTACAGTGTTGAGGAAGGGTTGAAAGCTTCAAAAAGGTGGAAATATTAAAGTGAATTTATTATGTGATATCAATATACTCTATTGGGAGACCCTGAAAAATATTCCCTTCACTAAGTCTATTAACAAGTCTCTTGGTGAGGGAACACTGGTATCATTTAGTAGCATGGGGTGACTGACCACTGAAATCTGGGGTTGGCAGTAGGAAAAATAGCTATGGAAATAGATTTCTTTGTATCAGTTGGGATTACAGAGGTCCAGAATGGCAGAGGCCAGGTAGCAGTATGAAACTGTAAGAATCCCGGGTTTCGGCACCAAAAAAGAAAAAAAAAAAGAAAAAAAAAAGAAACTGTAAGAATCAATGCAACCAAAATTGCCATAAAGAGAAAAAAGTAAAGCATGTAAGTTTGTGTTTTTTGAACCACAGGAATGTGGTCAGGCAATGATGGGTCTCTCGTGGTGTTTCAAGTGGCGAGACAGATGAACAGCTGACTTAGGGTGTCGTTTGAGTTGTAGAACAACAACAAAAAATCAACTTGATGAGATGTCTATTTTGTGTTTTCAAAAGGTAACTTTGTATTGTAGAAAATGGGGCATAAGTAGCAAATCTAAGTATAGGAGGAATAGTTCGGGGACTTGAGTAATTAAGGAGAAAGAGTGAGGGGGTGTGGCCCAGGTTCGCAGTGACGGAAGTGAGGGGTGTGGGAGGGTGAAGAGCATGCTTGGAAGTACACATGAGGGAGCCTGCTGACAGATTGGATGGAAGTTGGGGTGGAAAAGGGTTATCAAGGGCAATTCCCATGTTTTCGGCTTCAGCAAGTTGGTAGATGGTGGTACAAAAACTGCCAGGGAGAAATGGAAAGAGGTGCAGGTCGTGGAGGAACCAAAAGCTTTTTCCAGAACAGGCTGAACTTGTAATACCTGTCAGGCACCCAGGGTTGATGCCAGAGAGGATATTGGGTACAACAGTTCAAAGCTTGGTAGAGACGCAGACTTGGTTAGTGTAGGCACTTCCCATCATACCATTGATAAGAATTCCCAGAGAGACAATGCAGAGGAAAATGTAGAGACATAGGGCCAATCAGAGACCTTTGGTGCTCTCTAAAGTTTAGTTTCTGGTACAGAAAAATTACCCAGTAATTTTAATTACCCAAGATGTGCAGCCAGTGAGATCAGAGGAAAGCCAAAAGACTGTGGTATTGAGGCAAAAGCGCTCTAAACAGGAGAAAATTTAAAAAGATGAAGTGGATGTAAACTGGGAGGGCCGGCAAGATGGCGGAGAAGTAGGGAGCACTGACGCCTCCGCAGGCCTGCAAACATCAAACCGAGAGGATTTAAAAGCCACAACCATCTAATCTCCAGGAGCAGCGGTGTGCACACGGACCCCTTATTGGTAGCAGCCCCACGGATGACTGTGAGTGAGACAGGGACCGGAGACTGAGCAGGGGGCACCAGCCCAAGGCAGAGCTGGAAAGAGAGCGCCCAGAGACCCAGTCCCAGGCTGCAGAGGGCACGGGTCCAGAGGCTGCACAACACGGTGCAGGGCCGGGAGCGCACAGGACGGCCGGGCAGGTCGGCACAGAATTTTGAGAGCTGCCCGCGAGCCGGCCGGGCTGCACGCAAGTGGGCAGCGCAAGACGCTGGGCGTGAACCGGCTCCCAGGGAGGTACGAGCCAAGGGGAAGAGGAGAGGCTGAAGGGAGACCTTAGCCCCGCAGCGCGGTGGAGAGACGACAAAATTACCATTCGCAGCCGCCAGGCGCAGGGAGAGAAATCAGACCCCTCCGTGGGCTCAAGACCCAGTGGGCCCAGCCACCCAGGGAAGCGCTGGCTCCCCAGTCCCCCCTGCACAGCCCCGACCAGAAAGCCGCCTGGCTGTCAGAGGTTACTTTGGTGGTGGAAGAAATATTAAAGGGATTTGAAGGCCTAGTGGACCTTAGAAAACCAAAACAATTTGACCTGCCCATGGCACGGAGAGTTTGGATGCAAGAGAGTGGCTGGCAACGCAGGGTCTGAGAGGGGCTTGAGGCCCTGCCATTCTTCTCCCTGCGTCCACTAAGGCAGGGCCTCAGAGACCAGGCCCTGAGACCCGACATACTTACATTGAACCATGCCCATCTGCACTGGAGTCTGGGAAAGACCAACATTTAACACTGCTGAGATTAGATCAACCCTTACCATCCAGATATTTTTCGCTTATCTCATTCTTATCTTTATCCTCCACAGGTTTTTGGCTCTCAGACTGTCCTGTATCTCTGGCTGTCTCTGTGCCCCTGATTTTGTTTCTTCTTTCTTTCTTCTTTCCTGCTCCCTTTTTTTTCCTTTCCCATTTGGTTTGCTTGTTTACCAGATCTGTCAGTGCATTTGCGTGCTTGTGTTCCCTGTGTGTTTGTCTGTTTTCCTTTTCAGGGCTACCTCAAAAAACAGGCCTAGGCACACATAATGGAAACTCTCAAATATCACTGAGTAAGGAAATATATTAATTACAAGCACAACAAGAGAAACTGAGAGACACCATTAAAAGAACATATCTTGAAACGACAGGCCCTGGACAGTCAAAGAGCCTCCTTTAATAGAACCATACTAACAGGTGCACAGTGCAGAAAGAGCTTTTAAAATAAGATGGAGGCTTCCAATGCACGGATTGAAGAGCAGAGAGGAGAATAGGTGAAATAGAAGACACAATTATCACAAAGGAAGAAGCCAAGAAGAAGAGAGAGATATTGATACAGAGCATGAAAGAAGAAGCAGAGACCTGAGTGATACAATCAAACGGAACAATATCCGTATTATAGGAGTTCCTGAAGAGGAAGAAAGAGAAAAAGGTCCTAAAGGGATATTGGACCAAATTATACACGAACATTTCCCCAATCTAGGGAAAGAGAAAGACATTGAAATTCAAGAGGCATACTGAACTCCCCTAAGATGCAATGTAAACTGACCTTCAGCATGACATATCATAGTGAAACTGGCAAGATATAAAGATAAAGGGCCTTAACATACAAGGGAAACCTATCAGAGTGGTTACAGACCTATCTACTGAAACTTGGCAGGCCAGAAAGGAATGGCAGGAAATCTTCAATGTGATGAATAGAAAAAATATGCAGCCAAGAATTTTTTTATCCAACGAGCCTGTCATTCTAAATAGAAGGAGAGAGAAAAGTTTCCCCAAATAAACGAAAGTTGAGAGAATTCATCACCACCAAACCAGCCCTACAAGAAATCCTAAGAGGGACTCTATGAGGGAAATGTAGCAAGGAATATAAGGTGCCAGAGACATCACTACAAACATGCACTCTACAGGGAACACAATGAATCTAAACCCACATTTTTCAATAATAACACTGAATATAAATGGACTGAATATCCCAGTCAAATGACACAGGGAAGCAGAATGGATCAAAATCCAAAATCCATCAATTTGTTGTCTACAAGAGACTCACCTTAGACCTGAAGACACCTCCAGATTGAAAGTAAGGGGATGGAGAAATATCTACCATGCAACTGGACGCCAAAAGAAAGCCAGAGTAGCCATACTTATATCAGACAAACTGGACTTTACAGTAAAGGCAGTAACAAGAGATGAAGAAGGACATTATTTAATAATTACAGGGTCTCTACATCAGGAAGAGCTAACAATTATAAACACCTATATGCCGAATTCGGGAGAACCCAAATACATAAAACAACTAATCACAAACAGAAGCAATCTTATTGACAAGAATGTGCTAATTGCGGGGGACTTTAATACCCCACTTACAACAATCAATAGGTCAACCAGACAAAAAATCACTAAAGAAACAATGGACCTGAATGGCACCCTGGAACAGATGGAATTATTAGATATATTTAGAACTCTGCATCCCGAAGCTAGGGAATTCCCTTTCTTCTCGAGTGCACATGGCACATACTCCAAGACTGATCACATACTGGGTCACAAAACAGCCCTCCATAAATACAAAAAAATTGAGATCATACCATGCACACTTCCAGATCACAATGCTATGAAACTTGAAATCAACCACAGGAAGAAGTCTGGAAAACCTCCAAAAGTGTGGAGGTTAAAAACCACCCTACTGAAGAATGACTGGGCGAACCAGGCAATTAGGGAGGAAATTAAAAAATATATGGAAACAAATGAAAATGAAAATACAACAATCCAAACTCTCTGGGACGCAGCAAAGGCGACAGTCCTAAGAGGAAAGTTCATTGCAATCCAGGCCTATTTCAACAAATCAGAAAAAGCGCAAACTCAAAACCTAACAGAGCACCTAAGGAAACTAGAAAGGGAGCAGCAAGAGCACCCCAAACTCAGAAGAAGAAGAGAAATAACAAAGATCAGGGCAGAAATAAACAATATGGAATCCACAAAAACAATTGAACAGATCAATGAATCCAAGAGTTAGTTTTTTGAAAAAATAAACAAAAATGATAAACCTCTAGCTAGGCTCCTCAGAAAGAAAAGAGAGAACATGCAAATAGACAAAATCATGAAGGAAAATGGATCTATTACAACAGATCCCTCAGAAATACAAGCAATCATCAGAGATTACTATGAAAAATTATATGCCAACAAACTGGACAATCTAGAAGAAATGGACAAATTCCTAAACACACATGCACTGCCAAAATTCAAACGGGAAGAGATAGAAAATCTGAACAGACCCATAACCAGTGAAGAAATCGAATCAGTTATCAAAAACCTCCCAACGAATAAAAGCCCGGGGCCGGATGGATTCCCAAGGGAATTCTACCAGATGTTTAAAGCAGAGTTAACGCCAATCCTTCTCAAGTTATTTCAAAAAATAGAAATGGAAGGAAGACTTCCGGACTCATTCTACAAAGCACATATCACTTTGATTCCTAAGCCAGACAGAGTCCCAACAAAAAAAGAGAACTACAGGCCAATATCCTTAATAAATACGGGTGCAAACATACTCAACAAGATAGTAGCTACCGGAGTCCAGCTCCAGCTGGTCCAGGGTCCCCTGAAGGAGAGGGGGCGTCGGTGAAAAATAGAGTGAGAGAGCCAGGTGTTTCTTTCTTTCTTTGTCACCAGCCTGGCATCTCTATCTTGCCAGGTTTCATGCCTTTATTTATAGATTTACGTGTTAACATGACATAAAAAAGTGGAATTTTTACAAATAATTCTGAGTGATAAGATGCTTTGAAAAGGGCACAGAAGCAGGTCTTACAGAGGCATTTTTGCAGAACTACTCTAATTACAATCAGGTAACTTACACATCACAGGATAACAGCCTATTCTCAGTGAAAAGCAGATAACATACACATTTGTTTGAACTGGTAGTAAATCTTACAACTAAGAAGATAGCAGGATGTTTTCAGTGAGAAGCAGATAGCAAACACATTTGTTTATAACAATAACACTAAGATTCAGGCATAAACAAGGCTGGGAGGCATTCTGTCTGGCTCACAGGAGGAAGAATGTATTCACGCTGGTTAGTAAATAAACCTTTTGTCAACCTTGTTCTTTGATGAAGGTCAAGGGCGCCATAGGTGCCCTAGATGAGCCAGCCTTTGCGTATGAGTGTAAGTTGTAACTACTCTTACCCATCCTCACAATGGGCACCAGATTAGCATATGTATGCACAGTAACTTATGCCTGGCTCTTGTTTTGTTTCTTATTCCTAAATTAGGCTCCTTTTCTCTGGGCCAGAATTGATAGTAAATCTTGTGTTCTTTAACCCCCTTCATTTTCTATGCCTTAAATTTATGAGGCGAATTAGAAGAGCCTTTTGACAAAACATATGCAGTGCTTTGTTTAAATTCCTCTTTCTAGAGGTGGGAATATGCTTCTTCCCATGAGGTATCTGTGTGGGGAATATCAATATCGGTCTGACTTGGAACATTGTGAGGCCTAATCAATAGCAACAGGCTTAATTTCACATGAGCAGTAGTAGCAGAAGGAGATACCAGTTCCTGCCTCTCATGGCAGGAGCCGTGCACGTCTGCCATTTCCTTACTGTGACCGTGTCACCCTGCAAGGCTGGTGCGGCTCCCGGCACCTCTTTGTTTACCTTGCTAGGGTATAATGTGATTTCTGAAAGCAGAATTGAAAAAATGTCATGGTTCATCTATTTCATTAAGTCTGGTGGATTTTTAGCAACATCTTACCCCCATTATCTGTATTTTCTTCTGTAGGAATTCCAATTTAACCATATGGTGGATCCTCTTGTTCTGTTCTCCATGCTTCTTAACCTCTTGTTTATATTTTCTCTCCATTTCTATTCATGTGCAATTCTGGGTGATTTCCTCCGATGTACCCCATAGTTTACAAATGTCCTTTATAGTTCTTTAAAAAATATTCTTCAATCTATTTGTGACCCTTTTTTGCTTTATTCTATCTATCATTTATCTATCTATCATCTATTTATCTAATTTCTAGAAGCTTGGTTTGTTTTTTAGAACTTTTGGCCATTTTTTGATAATCCTTTATTTATTAGTTATATTTATAAATTCTTCATTTTTGATTTAAGGCTTTTGAGCATTTCAGTCAAATATTCTGAAACTGATCATTCTAATATAGGCATTTAGTTCTGGTATGTTTTGTCTCTTCTGCCTTTCATTCATAGTGTCTTGTTTCCTCAAATATTTGACAGTTTTTGGTTGATAATTCACATTTGGCTGACATGACTTGACACAGCTTCAGATGCATGCACTGAGAATACTCTCCTGTGAAAAGAGTTGGTGTCTATTCTGCCAACCACTTCAGGGCTCTACCAACCTGGAAATCTACTTTAAGTACCTTGGGGCGGGTGGGAGGTGGGTCCTATTCACCCATGTGTTTTGGGCTCAAGGTTTATTTTTTATTTCAAGCATTATTATTAGGAATTATTAAAATTCTGATATTTTGTACATGGTGGAGAAGTAGGGGGACCCGTACTTCCCATGTCTCTCAAAAAAGAAGGGCCGAAGCCTGGCCAAGCAGCTGAATCTTTGCCGCTTCCCACAGAAGCCAAAGAACTCTGAACCCCAAGAATCTGGAAGGAAAGGAGATGGGGTTGACTAAGAAGAAAACAGGAAATCCAGATAGCCTCAGAGGTGCATGATTGCCAACTGGGGGGATAAAACGGAGGCATGGAGGGGGGTCCCCTTCTGTGGAGAGACAAAGGGAAGAGTGGCTGGGGAAGTGTCAGACTGTATCTGGACAAGAGAAAAACCTTGGATCCGGATGGTGAGAGATCCCATCTCTAACTTCAGGGCTTTCTTTGGACCGGGGCCAGCTGCCCGGTTCACAATCTGGGGCAGAGGGGAGTCACCTCCAGGTTCGGTGGTGCAACAGAGGTGCAGTCGGCAGCAGGAGAGTCCAGTCCTCTGGCCTCAAGTGCTGCGGCACCGCTGAGGAGCACATATCAGGCGGCAAGACTGGCATGCCCGGAGTGGGAGTTCGGAACTCAGCTGGGAGTGACCCACTGAAGACAGTGGAGTGAGACAGCGCCTCATCTGTGCCTGCAGCACAGTGAGGATGGACTCAAAGGAGTGACTTGGGGCACCTGGTCCGTGAAGAAGGGACTGGGGGGGTCGCCATTCTCTCCCCACAACCACCAAGGTGGGGCCTCAGGGATTCATCCTTGGGGACCACAGTGGAGGCTGGACCCCCTACACAAAACCATGTTCCTCCGCACTAGATAGCAGCTTATTTACTGGAGCTGGATAGATGCTGTGAAGGAGATGGCCCCTCCTCCAAACCAGCACTGAGACACTGCCTGGACCAACTCTAGGGCTACTTCAAGGAAAAAAACCAAAGCACACCTGGTGAAGAGCCCAAAACATCACAACGAGTAGGGAAATAAAATAACCAAAGTCACAACAACAGAGAGCAAGTAACACTCTCCAAAAAACCTCCTGAACCGTCAGGCCGTGAACAGTGTATGAGCCCCCTTTAATATAGCAGTACTTGCAGGCACATAACAAGCTTTTAAAACTTACAAGGGACAGAAAACTAGCCAAAATCATGAAACAGAAGAATTATTCTCAAAAGAAATTCCAGGAAGAAGTGACAGCTAAAGAATTGATCAAAGCAGATATAAGCAACATAACTGAATAAAAATTTTGAATAATAGTCATAAAATTAATCTATGGGCTTGAAAAAAGCATAGAAGACAGATGAGGCTCCATTGCTACAGAGATCAAAGATCTTAAAAATAATCATGATAAATTAAAAAATGTGATGAATGAGGTGCAAAATAAAATAGAGGTGGCCACAGCACGGATTGAAGAAGCAGAGGGGAGGATAGGTGAGTTAGAAGATAATATTATGGAAAAAGAGGAAGCTGAGAAAAAGAGAGATAATTTGATCCAGGAGCACAAAAGGAGAATTTGAGAACTGAGTGATGCAATCAAATGGAACTATATTCATATCATAGGAAGTCCAGAAAGAAGAAGACAGAGAAAGGGGCTGAGGAGTACTTGAACAAATCATAGCTAAGAACTTCCCCAACCTGCGGAAACAGACATTGAAATCCAAGAGGCACAGAGAACTCCCCTTAGATGTAACTTGAATCAATCTTCTGCATGACATGTCAGTGAAACTGGCAAAATACAAATTTGAATTCTGAAAGCAGCTAAGGATAAACAGGCCTTAACATACAAAGATAGACACATAAGGGTAGTAGTAGTAGCAGGCCTATCTACTGAACCTGGCAGGCCAGGAAGGAATGGCAGGAAATCTTCAATGTGATGAACAGGAAAAATATGCAGCCAAGAGTCTTTCTCCAGCGAGCCTGCCATTCAGAATAGGAGAGAGAAAGGTTTGCCCAAGCAAACAAAAACTGAAGGAATTTATCACCACTAAATCAGCCCTACAAAAGACCTTAAGGGGAAATCTATGGGGAAATATTGCAAGGAACACAAAGTACCAGAGACATCACTACAAGCATGAACCCTACAATGACTCTGGGAGAACTGGACAGCAACATGCAGAAGAATGAAACTAGACCACTTTCTTACACCATCCACAAAAATAAACTCAAAATGGATGAAGAACCTGAATGTGAGACAGGAAACTATCAAAACCTTCAAGGAGAAAGCAGGCAACAACTTCTTTGACCTCAGCAACAGCAATTTCTTACTCGACACATCCCCAAAGGCAAGGGAATCAAGAGCAGAATGAACTATTGGGACCTCATCAAGATAAAAAGCACTGCAAAAGAAACAATCAACAAAAGGAATAGGCAACTGATGGAATGGGAAAAGATAGTTGCAAATGACATATCAGATAAAGAGCTAGTATCCAAAATCTATAAGGAACTCACCAAACTCAACACTTGAAAAACAAATAACCCAGTGAAGAAATGAGCAGAAGACATGAACAGACACTTTTCCAAAGGAGGCATTCAGATAGCCAACAGACACATGAAATGATGCTCAGTATCACTCATCATCAGGGAATACAATTAAAACCACACTGAGATACCACCTCACACCAGTCAGAGTGGCTAAAATGAACAAATTAGGAGACTATAGATATTGGCAAGGATGTGAGAAACAAGCACCCTCCTACACTGTCGGTAGGAATGCAAGCCGGTGCAGTTGCTCTGAATAACAGTGTGGAGGTCCCTCAAAAAATTAAAAATAGAACTACCCTATGATCCAGCAATGGCACTGCTAGGAATTTACCCAAAGGATATTAAGAGTACTGAAGCATAAGAGCACATGAACCCCAATGTTTCTAGCAGCATTTTCAACAACAACCAAAACATGGAAAGAGCCTAAATGTCCACCAACTGACAAATGGATAAAGAAGGTGTGGTTTATCTATACAATGGAATACTACTTGCCAATGAGAAAGAATGAAATGTGGCCATTTGTAGCAATGTGGATGGACTTGGAGGGTATTATGCTAAGTGAAATACGTCAGGCAGAGGACAGATATCACATATTTTCCATATGTTTTCACGCATATGTGGATCTGGAGAAACTTAACAGAAGACCATGGGGAGGGGAAGGAGAAAAAAAAGTTAGAGAGAGGAGCCAAATCATAAGAGACTCTTAAACACTGAGAACAAACTGTTTTCTGTTATTAATTAGGCCTCACTACATTCCAAATCAGACTGATATTACCCACACAGATACCTCATGGGAAGAAGTGTATTCCCACCTATACAAAGAAGAATTTATACAAACCACTGCAGATGTTTGTCAAAAGGCTCTTCTACTGAGCCTTACAAACCCAAGACATAGATAATAAAAGGGGTTGAAGAACACAAGAGTTACTATTAACTCAGGCCCAGAGAAAAAGAGCCTAACTTAGGGATAAGAAGCAAACAAGGGCCAGACATAAATTACTGCACATACCCTTGCTAATTGGGCCACAAATATCTTCCCTTACACTGATATCCATTATGAGGATGGGTAAAAATAGTTAAAACTTAAACTCATGCACAAAGGTCAGAAGATCTAGGGCCCCTATGGTGCTTACACCTTCAACATCAAATAACAAGGTTTACACAAGCAACTTACTAACCAGTGCAAATACCTTCTTCCTTTTGTGAGCCAGACAGAATGACTCCTAGCCTAGTCTATGCCTAAATCTTAGCGTTAATTGATAGAAAGAAATGTGTTTGCTTTCTGCTTCTCTCTGAGAATACCCTTCTATCTTATTAGTTGTAAGATTTACTACTGGTTTAAACAAATATGTATGTTATCTGTTTTTCACTGAAAATATCTGTTATCTTATTATTTGTAAAAAAAAAAAAATAACTACCTCACTAAAATTAATGTGGTTTTACAAAAACGCCTCTGTAAAACCTGTTTCTGTACACTTTTTAAAACATGCTATCACTGAGAATTATTTGTAGTAAAAATTCCACTTTTTTGACGTCGTGTTAACACTTAATCTATAAATAAAGACACAAAAACCGACAGAGCAGAGATGCCTGCCTGGTGATCAGAAAGAAAGCCGAGGCTCTCTCACTCTCTCTTTTGCCGACACCGTCCATCCTTTCGGGAGCCCCGGACCTGCTGGAGCCAGACTCTGGCAATTATTAAAATTCTCATAATCACAAGTAACTTCAGGACAATGATAGTTTAAAATTTTACTTAATATTATATTATTGTGCTTCCTATTTATGTTTAGCCTCTAGAGGTTTGCATTAGTCTTTATGAGTTCAGCCATTCATTTTAAATGATATATGTGGTAATGTACCCCACATTTCTAGGTATTTTGTAGCAGAAAGATTTTTGGGATATCTGATTTACCATATCTCCTAATCTATTTAAAAGAATGAAACTATAGTATAGCATATAAGTGCATGTATTCTGAACTCAGAAAGACATGGTGTAAAATATTGACTCTGATTTTCTTTAGCTGTGTAACCTTGAGCAATTTAACTCTTTGACTTTCAGTCTTCCTAAAAGAGTAATGTTGATAAATAAAAGTGATCTCATATATGGAAAAATAACTGGCTTTTAAGTGGCATTCTGTATAATGATTATTATTTTAATTATTAAAACACTTATAAGATTATTATGAGATTTTAATAAGAAAAGAATACCTGAGGAGTTATAACATATTTGTCATCCATACTTAGAGAAATTGGTAGATTATACATGAAAAATAGCAGTCTTTTTACACTGAAGACATTCAAATAGTACTTTGACCAGGCCAAATAGCTCATGTGGAGATAGGACCGGGTCATGTAACATGAACTATCAATAATGACCAAGAAAAAGTCACCCAGTTTTGTGACTCCTCACACATGTCCAGTGTTTTCCAACTTCTGACTCCTCACCTGAGTCTCCTTTTCTAGAATACCTCTGAATATGGGCTATATAAAATGAACGCCTATCCATCATTCCAAGCCCATTTCAAATGTCATAAGCGGGGGCGCCTGGGTGGCTCAGTTGGTTAAGCCTCCGGCTTCAGCTCAGGTCAGATCTCACCTTCGTGGGTTCCAGCCCGTGTCAGGCTCTGTGCTGACAGCTCAGAGCCTGGAACCTGCTTCTGGTTCTGTGTCTCCTTCTCTCTCTGCCCCTCCCCCTCTCATGCTCTGTCTCTCTCTGTATCAGAAATAAATAAAACATTAAAAAAAATTTTCAAATGTCATAAGGATATCTGAGTATGTTTAACCTTAGGGTTGTGGAGGCTCTGCCTTACTGAAACCTAATAAGACTCACCTGTGCTGCAAAGTGGAGTTAATCTAAAGATATATTTCATCCAGAAAACATGTCTTCTAATTTGTGATAAATTTCCATGCTTTATGTTAATGTTATTGGTATGGGGCAGTTTTTCCCAGACTTTTGTCACTAGAGTGACAAAATTGTTTAAATTGTTCAGTTTTTACTTACATTCATTTAAGAGGTTATCAGGTAATTTTCTATATTTTAAATGTTTTAATTTCTTTAATTTAGGAAAATTATGCCATTGGAAAAGGAGTATCACTTGTTTTTATTACAGTTAATTTTTAAAATATTTATTTATTTATAAGTGTATTTTATTTATTTTGAGAGCCAGAGAGCACGAGTGGGGGAGGGGCAGAGAGAGGAAGAGAGAGTCCCAAGCAGGCTCTGCCCTGTCAGCATGGAGCCCCAGGCAAAGCTCGATTTCATGAACTGTGAGATCGTGACCTATGCTGAAATCAAGAGTCAGACGCTTGACCCGTTAAGCCACTCAGGAGCCCCTTAAAAATAAATATTTAAAAAGCCAAATAATGTCGACCTCAAAGGGTTGGGACCCGGGGCAGCCAAGGAACTGAGAAAAAAGAGACGAAGACGACAGCAGAGCAGGGCACAGAGGACTCCAAGCCAACAACCCGAGGCCCAGAACTTTATTATGCATTTTCATATGTACCTTCACAGAGATATAAATCAGCCATAATTAACTACAAAGCTTAATGAAGAATGGCATCAATGTACATCCGGTATAGCTGCAGTCTGTAAACACCGCGCAGGGGCGGTCTCAGCAGGAAAGCAAGGTACGATAGGGGTCGTTTTGGGAGGATGAAACACAAAACAGGGAGTGAACGTACTGTGGTCTTTACTGCTGGCTTCCCTTAAGCAAAGCATCTTTATCTGTGTCCTAAGGAACGGGCCGTATTCCAAGGGCGTTCCACTCAAGTCTTCCTGGGTTGTTTTCAACCCTGCAATCTCCAGTTTTCTCAGAGATCTCGGATCCTGAGAGTGTGGCTCCTATGGTCATGACACTGCTCTGTTTCTCACAAAATACCATTAACTTTAGAGTTTCAAACAACACCAAATACACTAATAAAGTAAAGAGATTTTTAATGCATATGCAAAAATCAATTCCTCAGTGAGCGCAGACCTCAGTTGGTAAGAAATGATATCCACCTTGACATTAGTTATTTTAAGATGAAGATGAAGCTTTATATCAGTAAAGTGCCTGTGTATTAGTGTCAACCAGCACGGGGAATTGACATTTTACTTGTAAGGATAAAATTAGGTTGTTCTTGGAGCACGTGGGTGGCTCAGTTGTTTCAGCAGCCAACTTCAGCTCAGGTTATGATCTCACAGGTCGTGGGCTCGAGCCCCGCGTCAGGCTCTGTGCTGACACTGAGCCTAGAGCCTGCTTCCGATTCTGTGTCTCCCTCTCTCTGCCCCTGCTTATTCTCTGTCTCTCTCTCTCTCTCTCAAAAATAATAAACATTAAAAAAAATTATTTTAATTAGGTTGTTCTTACTAGTAAATGTGTATGTAAGATCCTCTACTGGTCCTAAACTTACAGATAATCCCAATGATGGAAGGTTTTGTTAAGAAATGTTTTGCAACCTTCTTATAACAAATGGATCTGAGGACTTTTCCCTATGAAAAGCCTAAGTGATTCCTTTTCAAAAAGAGTCTGATTATAGCCCAAGCCATGCTCCAGCAAGCTGAGAAAGTACTTAACATTAGCAACAATGTTGTGTCTCTCTAAGGTGTCAAAAGCTTCACTGTCAAACATACCAGCAAGTAGATTTTGTTTCCTGTGTACAGGATGGAATGTCTGCTTTGGGGCCGGCTGATGTGGAGTTAGCCCATCTGAGCTCGTCCCGATGCCTCATTTCCAGTCTACGTTATACTCCAATCTATTATTACTGCCACGAAGTTGCCTCTATATTTGAAAATCTCTTCTCCAATTGTACAATTGTCAGGATTTTGTGGTTGCAAAACATCTTCACAGTCGTTATTCAGTTCATAGCTAGCAAACACCAAAGGATTAGCTGAGTTCATAAGTTCAGTGAATTCATCAATTAAAAAAAATTAATGTTTCTTATTTTTGAGAGAGAGAGAGAGAGAGAGAGAGAGAGAGAGAGAGAGTGTGTGTGTCTGTGTGTGTGAGTGGGGGAGGGGCAGAGAGAGAGGGAGACACAGAGTCTGAAGCAGGCTCCAGGGCTTGCACAAGAGCCGGACGCAGGGCTTGAACGCACAAACAGTGAGATCGTGATCCGACCCAAAGTTGGACACTTAACCGAGTCATCCAGGCATCCCATGACTTCATCAATTTTCAGGGAATTATCTTCGTTCTACTTGGAAAAGTTACTGCTGGTCATACTTGTAATTTTCCTGCAAATATATTATTTGACAGAGGCACCTTATCAATTGTGCTTTATTTGTCCTGGATCACAGTTTCACCATGGCTTTGGCGGCACGATTGAAAAATGTTTCCCCAATTACTCAGCAGCTCCAGCCTTTGCAATTAAATTCAGTATTATAAAAGAAGACTTCATGGTTCTGCATTTCAGTCTCCGGACACTCTGCATGTTAGCTTCAGGTGTTCTTGTGCATTCTTCCACTTTGAAGAAAAAAAGTAAGACTTCACAGGATATTTGCTATATGTTTCATAAGGCATCTCTTAAGAGTGAATGATTTTATGTTATGACTTTTGTTTTCTTTCTTGCTGAGTCTTTTGCAATAATAACAGAAGTTTTCCATGAGTAATTAGCTTGATCATCCACCCCTTCAGAGCATCTTGCCTCACATCACTAGCACTCACATTTCCACTCAGTCTTTATGCTTTTAAAGTCCCAAAATTTCACAACAGCAGAGAGAAACAAAACAGAGTTCAGGCCCTTTATCCGTGTTTAAGTGCTGTTCTTATTATACCTCTCGTTGCAAAGTATTCTCATCTTCTGGGGTCCCTAAACTACTGCAGTGCTGAGACACCCATCTCCAGTGACTTAGGTAACACAGAAGTTTATGTCTCCTGTACGAACCGTCCAGGCCATGGGGCACTTTGGCTCAATACCAGGGCCTTCGGGGCACTGATGGTTTCCATCTTGTTCTCCTCTGGCTGTTGTTCCATCTGCAGTGTGCAACCCAAGTCAGCTCCAAGGCAGCAGCCACTCCCCAAGCCGGGAAGGAGCAGAGGCAAGCAGCTCCCTTTGAAAGTGTGGTTCCAGAACTGTTGTACCTTCTAGGCTTCTACCACATCCGGTCTTCCTGTTTGCCCATCACCGCTCTCTACATTGTAGCCAGTGCAAAGTTTTAAAGTGAAAGTTCGTGCCCCTTCTGTGCTTAACATCTTACTGCACCCACGCGTGTATTAGATAAAATTTAAACTTCTGAGCATGAACAACACAGTCCTGGACGATCCGCCTCTGCTCGTCTCTGCCACACTGTGCCCTTCTCCCTGCTTCTGTCACTGACCCAAACCAGCTGTCTCCGCGTTGTAAACCTTGTCACACTCATACAGGACTTAACACTCTTGGGATTTGATACTTGTTTTAGGACTGTTGGTTTAAAATCGCGACCTTCTGAATTAAGTACAATGTATCTGGTTGTCAAGACAACAACAAAAGAGGACAATTGAGTCAGGAAATCTTTTTACATTTATTGAGACTTGTTTTATGACCCAATATATGTTCTATCTTTATGAACATTTCACATACCTGAGAAGAGTGTTTTCCACAGCTGCTATGTGCACTACACTTAAATAGGTTAAAATGATTAATAGTGTTGTTCAAATTTTTTACAACCTTCTATATCAATTATTAATAGAGTATGATTATAGACTTAACATATTTCTCCTTTGAATTCTGTAACATTTTCCTTTAAATAATTTTAAAGCTATACTATTATTTGCGTGATTTTTATGTCTTACTGGTGAATTGACCCTTTTATGCAAAATGCTTTATATTTTATAATATTCCTTGTATCAAAGTCTACTATGTCAGATACTAATACAGCTAGACTAGGTGTCTTTTTGTTAAATTTGCATGGTATATCTTTTTCTATTCTTTAATTTAAACCTAAATTTCTCCTGGTACTTTAAAGTGTGTATCTTTCACTTGGAGTTGGAATTCTTGGGATTTGTGGGCATATGCAGCTCGGCGTGAAGCTCATGGCGGTAGATTCAATGCGTTGTGACAGCTGTGTGCTCCGTATAAACACAACAGCGATAAAAATGCACACAGTTTCCACGAGAGTCACCCATGGCCTTTCTTCTCTTCGTGGCTCATTCCTTCCAATTGCTGAGTATTATTACCATAGTATGATTATACCACAGCTTTTGTTTATTGTTGGTGTTGTTGATGGACACATTTGAGCTGGTTACAGCTCGGGGCTATTATGAATAAATGGCATAAAATTCTATACACGTCTTTTTGTGGACCTGGGTTTTCATATCTCTTTGCTCAGTACCAGGGGCAGAGTATCTAAGTCATAGGATAAGTCTGTTTAACTTGATAAGAAACCTCCACCCTTACTCCAAAAGTGCCTCAGAGTTCTAGATGTTCATTAATCTTCAACACAGGTGGTGTTTGACTTTTACGTTATCATTTACTCTAGTGGGTGTGAAATGATATCTCATTGTGATTCCCATTGGACTTTCCCCCATGACTGATGATGACAGGCAAGTTGTCGTGTGAAGCTTCCCCCATCTTGAACCGGACTGTGCCCTTTCCTTGGCTGGTGGAGGGTTCTTGTATATTCTGGAGTATTTGTCAGTTACACGTATTGAAAATATTTTCTCCAATTCACAGTTTGTTTTTTCACTTTCTTAAAGATGCATTTTTATAAGCAGAAATTGTTGATTTTCATGAAGTTCAGTTTACCAAATTTTACTTTTGTGGTTGGTAGGGGTTTTTAATTCTTGTTTTGTTTTGGTTTTGTTTCATGTTTAGAGAAATGTTTGCCTGCCTCAAGTTCAGAAAGAGCTGCCTATGTTTTCTTCCAGCAGATTTAGAGCTTCAGACTTTATGTTCAGGTAAAATCCATCTCGTATTGCATTTTTGGGCATCGAGGGAGGTAGGACTGTTGTTGTCCCGGCACCACTTACTGAAAAGACGTTCTTTGTTAAAATTTTCTTGTGCTTTTTTTGAAAACAAATTGGCCTTATACGTGTGTATCTATTTATGGACCTCCTATTCTGTCCTGTTGATCTATTGTCTGACCTAAGCCAATACTTCGCCATGACCCTCCCTGAAAGGCTCAGCCCAGCCCCGCTAATGGCTCTTTTCGCCACTGCCTCCTTCTCAGCATGAAAACATACCCTACTTGCCTTCATTCCCAGGCACCACTAACACATGCTTTTCTGTGTAACAGACTTCTACCCCAGATTGTTTAATAACAGAAAGAAACTATTACATAAAATAAGAAATGACTGACCTTTTTATTATCAAGACATCACCATTCTTAAAGTGCACAGTTCTACATAATGCAAGTTTTCTTCTGGGCTCTGCGTGTCCTGGAAACATCCCTTCTCTGGAGACTGCTCCTCACTCGTCTTTATTAAGTCTTTAGGGCCCCAATCGGACCTATTTCCAGGGGTGCAAATCAAGGAAGGAAGCCAAAAACCAAAAACCAGTTTACAAAAGAGTAAGTTTCCATCTGGAAGCAACATGCTTCAGTCACTAGTGTGGAGCAGGGTAACTGTAAGTGACCTCTCTCTCACACTGTGTCTTGGCCTCACCTGGTTTTACCAAAAGTCCTGTAGAAGGATGTTTTCTTCATAAACCACAGTTTTTCTTCTGAGGAGAGCTCTTCCGCTTCATACTCTCACCCTTAATTTCACCTGATGTGGCTCATAAGATCCCATGTTTTATCCTTTGTGTGTTGGTTGGGGGTAAAATATACATAACACAAAATTTACCATCTGAGCAATTTCCAAATGTAGAGTTCCTTTGTATTAAATATAGTCACTTTTTTTTTACAACTGTTACTACTGTCCATCTCCCACATGCTTTTCATTTTCCCCAGCTGAAACTCTGTACCCATTATAAAACTCCCATTTCCTTCCCCCAGCCCTTATAAATCATTTCTGTCTTTTGAATTTGAGAAGTCTAGGAACATGTAAGCTGGATCATACAATAATTATTCTTTTCTGACTGCCTTATTTCATTTAGCATATTGTATTTGGGTTTTATCAATGTGACAGATTGTCTTTCCTTTTAGAATCTGAGTAATATTCCATTACATGCATAAATTACATGTTTCTTCTTTCATCCGTTGATGAACACATGAGCTGCTTCTGCCTTTTGGCTACTGTGAACAGTGCTACTGTGAATACGTGTGTGTGAATACCTGCTCAGGCCCCAGCTTGCACTTCTTTTGCTTAACTGGAAGTGAAATTGCTGAATCATACAGTAATTCCGTGTTTAATTTTGTGAGGAATCGCCATACCACTTCTTAGAGCACCTATACCATCTTTGCCAACACTTGTATTTTCTGGGCTTTTTTTGATAGTAGCTGTTAGAATGGCATAAGGAAGTATCTCATTGTGGTTTAGATTTTCGTTTCTCCAGGAACTAGTGATATCGAGCACAAGATATCTATATCTTGTGTTTGTTGGCCATTTGTCTATTTTCTCTGGAGAAGTTTTCACTCAAATTCTTTGCCTATTTCTTTTTTTAATTTTCTTTAAGTCCAAGTCAGTTAACATACAGTATAGTATTGGTTTCAGGAGCAGAATTTAGTGATTTATCACTTACATGTAACAGTGCCTAGTGGTCATCTCGACAACTGTCCTCCTTAATGCCCATCATCCATTCAGCTCATCCTCCCACTGACCTCCCCACCAGAAACACTCAGTTTATTCTCTATATTTAAGAGTCTCTCACATCATAGAGTCTCTCAACATCATAAAGATCATATATGGAAGACCTTCAGCTAATATCATCCTCAATGGGGGAAAACCAAGAACTTTCCTCCTTTAGGGTCAGGAACACAACAGGGACGTCCACTCTCACCACCATGGTTCCACATAGTGTTGGAAGTCCTAGCCTCAGCAATCAGGCAACAAAATGAAATAAAAGGCATCCAAATTGGCAAGAAAGAAGTCAAACTTTCACTCTTCACAGATGACATGATACTCTATGTGGAAAACCCAAAAGATTCCACCAAAAAACTGCTAACTAGAACTGATACATGAATTCAACAAAGTTGCAGGATATAAAATCAATGCACAGAAATTTGTTGCATTTCTATACACCAATAATGAAGCAATAGAAAGAGAAATCAAGAAATGAATCCCATTTACAATTGCACAGAAAACCATAAAATACCTAGGAATAAACTTAACCCAAGAAGTAAAAGAACTGTACACTGAGAACTATAGACATCTTATGAAAGAAATTGAAGAAGACACCAAATAAAAGAGGAAAAACATTTCATACTCATGGATTGGAAGGACAAATACTGTTAAAATGCCAATACTACCCAAAGCAATCTACATATTCAATACAATCCCTATCAAATTAACACCAGATGAAGTTAAACTTTCACTTTTCACAGATGACATGATACTCTACATGGAAAACCTGACCAACTCTAGAAGTCTTCTAGAATTGATTCATGAAATCAGTGAAGTTGCAGGGTACAAAAGTCAGTGTACAGAAATTGGTTGCATTTTTATACACCAATAATGAAGCAACAGAAAGAGAAATCAAGAAACTGATCCCATTCACACTTGCATGAAAAACCATGAAATACCTAGGAATAAACCTAACCAAAGATGTAAAAGATCTGTATGATAAAAATTATAGAAAATTTATGAAGGAAATAGAAGAAGACACAAAGAAATGGAAAAACATTCCATGTTCATGATCAGAAGAATAAACATTGTTAAAATGTCATTATTAACCAAAGCAATCTACACATTCAATGCAATCCCAATCAAAATTGCACCAGCATTCTTCTCAAAGCTAGAACTATCCTAAAATTCATATAGAACTGTGGGAAGCTGCCAGAAGAACAAAGATCAACCGCCTGCAGGCAGGGCAGTGTCGACCCCTCAGGAGCTGGGCTGAAGCTGCAGTTTTGGTTCCTCCCCCACCCTAACTCATTATAATCACTTGACCCTGTTTCCTAGCAACCGACCTAGGTCAGCTGCCTTGCTTCCCGCCTTGAACCTTTTATAAGGTGTGTGTGTTTTTTAAATAAAAGAGGCTTGGTCAGAGACTTTGTCTTGCCTCAATTCTCTGTGCTCCCTGCCCTACCCCATTCTCCCTCCCTCCCTCAGGAACCTGTGTTGACCGACCTGCTGGGCGGGACATAGAACCACAAAAGAACGAGAATAGCCAAAGTAATATTGAAGAAGAAAACCAAAATGGGGGGTATTGCAATCCCAGACTCTAGCTTCTACTACAAAGCTGTCATCATCAAGATAGTATGGTATTGGCACAAAAACAGACACATTGACCAATGGAATAGAATAAAGAACCCAAAACTGGACCCAAAAATGTATGGCCAATTAACCTTTGACAAAGCAGGAAAGAATATCCAATGGAAAAAAAGACAGCCTCTTTAACAGGTGGTGCTGGGAGAATTGGACAGCAACATGCAGAAGAATGAAACTAGACCACTTTCTTACACCATACACAAAAATAAACTCAAAATGGATGAAGGACCTAAATGTAAGATGGGAAACCAGCAAAACCCTAGAGGAGAAAGTAGGAAACAGCCTCCTTGACCTCAACTGCAGCAATTTCTTACTCAACACATCCCCAAAGACAAGGGAATCACGAGCAAAAATGAACTATTGGGACTTCATCAAGATAAAAATCTTCTGCACTGCAAAGGAAACAATCAAGAAAACTAATAGGCAACTGACGGATAGGGGAAAGATAGTTGGAAATGACATATAGGATAAAGGGCTAGTATCCAAAATCTATAGGGAACTCACCAAATTCCACACCTGAAAAACAAATAATCCAGTGAAGAAATGGGCAGAAGACATGAACAGACACTTCTCCAAAGAGGACATCCAGATGGCCGACAGACACATGAAATGATGCTCAGAGCACCTCATCATCAGGGAAACACAAATAAAAACCACACTGAGATACTACCTCACACCAGTCAGAGTGGCTATAATGAACAAATCAAAAGACTATAGATGCTGGCTAGGATGTGGAGAAACAGGCACCCTCCTACACTGTTGGTGGGAATGTAAACTGGTGCAGCCGCTCTGGAAAACAGTGTGGAGGTTCCTCAGAAAACTATCCATAGAACTCCCCTATGACCCAGCAATAGCACTGCTAGGGATTTACCCAAGGGATACAGAAGTGCTGATGCATAGGGGCACATGCACCCCAATGTTCATAGCGGCACTTTCTACAATAGCCAAATCATGGAAAGAACCTAAATGTCCATCACCTGATGAATGGATCAAGAAGATGTGGTATATATATACAATGGAGTACTACATGGCAATGAGGAAGAATGAAATCTGGCCATTTGTAGCAATGTGGATGGACCTCGAGGGTGTCATGCTAAGCAAAAAAAGTCAGGCAGAGAAGGACAGATACCATATGTTTTCACTCATAAGTCTAATAGGAGAAACTTAACAGAGGACCATGGGAATGAGGAGGGGGGAAAGAATTAGGGAGAGGGAGGGAGGCAAATCATGAGAAACTTTTGAATACTGAAAACAAACTGCGGACTGAAGGGGAAGGGGGGAGGAGAGCATAGGGTGTTATATGGACAGCAACTTGACAATAAACTATAAAAAATAAATAAAATCAAATCAAACAGTCAAAAAATAGTAATCTTCCCAATATACTGTGTTGATATGTCACACAAATTTTAGATTTACTATTGTTGCTCATTACCTTACTAACAAGTTGTAATTGGGGTATTGACAGCTATCAGATTCATTGCGGGGAGTCTAAGGGATAATGTTGTATCTATGTCTTTATTTATAATTTCATTCCCTGTGTTGTTGGGTTCCTCTGAATTTATCTCATTATGTTGTATATTTTCATCAACTTCAAGCTCACATTCAAATCCCCTGCCTTCAAACATTGATCCATTTTGCCAATTTAAAAGTTCAATTATAAAAGGCAAATAGAGATGGATGGTAAAGTTCTCACTCAACACTTTTAGTCTTTTGCTATCAGGAAACTCTCTGCAAAGAAAAGTGACAGTAGGCATAGTCTTTTGTTTATAGACAAAGCATTTGGTGGGATATAACTGTGGCAGAAAGTTGAACTGTAACATTTTGTTCATGTCCATTCATTCAGTTCATTGAACATGTGTGTTGTGTATTACATCCTGGGAAATGATTCTGAGGATAGAATAATGAAATAGAGCAGGCAAAATCTTTGTTTGTAGAGTGGTTATGCTCTAGTGGGAAGCCAATGTTTAATAAAAGAAGAGAATCACATTCATCTGTAAGAGGACAAACTAAATGCCTTAAAAAACCAGGCACTTGATTCTGGCCAGACTTCCCAAAGATTTTAGTTTATACTCATTTACTTCAGTAGACTAACCCTGCAACTAGCTGTTCTCACCCCTCACCCCAGAAGCATATTCTTAGCACGGCTACCACTGAATTTACTAAAATCATAAATTAGTTAATTCTGTAATTACTGCACATAAAATTTTCAATTCTCCAAATTATAGCAGATAAAATGTGATTGAGCAATGTATAAAGGTGAGACTTTTTGTGAATTTGCATTTTTGTGAATTTGTTTGACAAAACTTTTTAAAAGCTCAAAAATTCAAAACTTTTCAACTAAATCCTTAAGGAGCATGACCCCTTCCTCACTGCCTAAGCTCCATGCATCGCTGATTGCTCCTGGTCACCTACACAACAGTTTGAGGAACAGACATGTGAAGAGAAAACAATGAACTTTGGAGTCAGGAAAGCTAGGGTCTGAATCCCAGAGATGTTACTTATTATCTGTCTCTAAAGTAGGGATAATGGTGCCTACCTCTTGTAAATTATTCGGGGAATTAAATGAGATCGGTGATGGAAGAAAAGTGTCTGGCATAGTATATATCCCATAGCAAGTGCTCAATAAATATTACCCATCACTTTTGTATTATTACTCAACAGTATTCATTACTCCCCCTTCATGCAAACAATGAAAAGTCATGGGAACACTAATGTCTCTGAGAACTGGGTTTTCTATGATCTCTTTGGAATACTACGCAGTTAGACACGGTGGCGGAGAAGCTGAAAGAGAAAAGTTCCCTCTCCTCTGACAGTTTTCCTGGTTGATGTTGGAAAATTTCCATCCACTTTTCGTCTCCTGTGACTCTAGGATGCTCACACAGCATGTTGTGTGATGTTGTGAGAACTGGTGTCTGCAGCAACCCCATGGGAATCAGATCACACGCAGTAGAAACAGAACATAATTCCCACAAAAGGTCAGAGAACACGGCTCTGCTATTTAGCAGGAGGCTGTAGATTCTTTTGAGATACCTTCTAATTCGGGGGCTCACTGCCCTCTCCGCTTCTCAGGAATAGGAACAAGGATTCGACTCCTAAACAATACCTCTTAAGGGATCTTGGACTGCTTTCCACGTATGTGGTCATCGTCATGAGTGTCAGCTGCTTGAGCTACTTAAACAATTGTGTTTATAAATTTTTCTCTATATTCTTAAACATTGTTTTGGGAAAGAAAAAAACCACTTCTTTAAGGTAACTTATTCTTGCATTCCTAGACTTAACTATTGGCTATGAACACAAAGGATTAATTCTTTTCTTTAGAAAAGAATGTTTTTTAATTATGCACAATAGAAAACGTAAATTCTCATGTTCCTTCATTAACCTGAATAGTTTGTGAGAATAAAGTATATGAGAAAAAGGCAATGTAGGAATTTTAATTTTAAAAGTAAAAAGACGTTTTCAGAAGACGTCTCAGTATTGACCTCATAATTTCAGTGGGAAGGAATCACTCAACCCTGTGGCATTAAACTTCAGTTAGAAACCACAGCAAGCTGGGCCAGGAGTTCATAAACTTAGGTCCTACTCCTACCTTGGTGATGGGTTCTTGGTCAATTAAAGCCCTTTCTTCCTGCTCTTTCTCTGAAACATGGAAATGCTAATGTATCTTCAGCTTACTTTACAGGTTTCGTATGTGAGTCAAATTGTATAATGTGGAGACTTCCCAAATGCGTAAAAGAGAATGTTTGGGGCGAAATAGAGTGCTTTGCCTCCTGCTTTGACTTGGTTGCAGTTGTGCTATGTATTTGGAAATTTAGAACATTAAGAGAGCTCATAAATAGTGGTGTTTGACAAATAATGACAAATAGTGTTGTTTAAAACTGTGGGACACAGTTTTAAAAGTTGAGAAACACTGAGTGGAAGTATGTGCTTTGTACAAATGTTATTATGCTAAAAGCATTGTAAGCATTCTCTTCAGTGAATAAAACTACTTTTTGCTCAAAAAGCAAACAAAAATTTAGATACATTATACTTTATTAACTAGGGCAGAATAGCAGCCAAGTAAACTTTTTAAGGTTTTGGTTGAACTGAAAAAGCTTTCTGAGTTCCCTACATTAAACCAAGAGCTCCTTCCAATCCCTTCTGACTTGGACTGTGGGTGTGATTACACCGTGTTGATCCATAATCCGGGTGGCTTGGGGTGACCTTGGAGGTGAAGGAGTAAGTCAGGGTCATAAGATGTGGTAAGGACCACTTCAGGCAGTGGTTCAAGGAGGCTGTGGCCATGGAGAGAGAAGGTGCGACATTCATTTCCTAAGGCTGTGGTCTTTGTACCTTCCAACAGCACCTTTCCAGACCTCTTAGTCCATCCCCTCAGACCAAGCTTGTCCCATTGCTTATTTTATTGTATTTGTTAGGGTTTTTTTTAATTCCAGTATAGGTAACATTCAGTGTTGGGTTAGTTTCAGGTATACAATATGGTGATTCAACAATCTCATACATCACCTAGTGCTGATTACAACAAGTGTGTCTTGAATCCCCATCACCTACTGAACCCAGACCCCCACCCACCTCCCCTCTGGCAGCCGTCAGTCTCTTCTCTATAGTTAAGAGTCTGTTTCTGGTGTGTCTCTCTCTCTTCCCCCCCCTTTGCATATTTGTTTTGTTTATTAAATTCCACATATGAGTGAAATCGTATGGTATTTGTCTTTCTCTGACTTATTTCTCTTAGCGTAATTCTTTCTAGGCCCATCCACATGGTTGCAAATGAAAGATTTCATTCTTTTTGCTCAATGAGTAATATGCCATTGTACATATATACTACATCTTCTTTATCCATTCATCATGGATGAATATCCATGGATATGAATATCCATAAGTATTCGTGGACACTTGGGCTGCTTCCAGAACTTGGCTGTTGTAAATAATGCTGCTATCAACACAGGTGCATGTATCCCTTTGATTTAGTGTTTTTGTATTTTGGAGGTAAATACCCAGTAATGTGATTACTTGATCATAGGGTAGTTCTCTTTGTAACTTTTTGAGGAAACTGCATAGTGTTTCCAGAGTGGCTGCACCAGTTTGCATTCCCACCAAAAATGTAAGAGGGTTCCCCTTTCTTATTTTAACTGGATTTCCATAATGTTATTTGCCCCAGTCTTGTGCCTGTTTAGGAAAGGCCCGATTGGGGGGGAACCAAAGAAACTGTGAAGGACCTCTTCCTGCTTCATTTTGTCTGTCATAGCAAACTCTTCCCTCCGGGAATGTGGCTTGGGCAACCATTATGTATATCCAAACACTCATTTAAAACATGTTTGTGGAGAAGCTATATCTCTGGAACGGTGCCAGGCTCTGCGAAACAGTACTGACCGAAACAAATGGAGTTTACAATTTAGAGGGAGATACAATCAATTAAAAAGATAATTTTAGAATGTGTTATATTTATTTGGGAGAGAGAGTCTCTTTCTCCCTCTTGCCTTGCTGTCAGAATTGTTATGGTTCACACCCACTTCTTTGACCCCTTCCCTCCCCCTCCACTTACCCCCCGACCTCCACCCCTTCTCATGAACACACTTACCGGCAACTAGGAAAAGGGCAACATTTTCAGGGGAATAAACAGCTGCTAAACTCATAAGTGTTGTCCAAGATTACTTTAAAAATCATATTTATAAGTGATAATGTGAAACCAGATTCTCTGCCAAATTACCAATTCTTCAGTAACAGCCTGGACTCCATCACGTTTGCTTTATTTATTAATCACTTATTTAACATCTGGCAAGATTCAGTTCTTCCAATGAACTTGAATACAACCGCCATGAAATCATCTGACTTCTATGCTTTCCCATCTGCAATAGTTTTGAGATGATATTACCTGGTTAGTATGTGGGTGATTCCTCAAAAACATTCCTGGTGTTTCAAATCATCCTGCTTCTTTTATCATCGTCAGAGAATGGAAAAGTCAAAGAAAGGATTACATGGTGGTTCAACTCAGAATGACACTCGGGCAAGAAATGACTCCTGCACCTTCTCTGCAGAGGGAACCTCAAGATAAACTTCCATCCAGATGACCTTGTCACTCTTTACACATGTCCTCAATTGAGAATCCAAGTATCCACCATTATTCCTTAAGCGTGAATTCAGCCTACTGATTTTTGCAGAGAAGAGACAGTAGGTCTCCAAAGGAGCTTGTGCTTGTATGGGGGGAAGCAGGACAAGTCCCTCAGCACAAGCCAGAGAAGTAGGAACACAAGCCCCCAGGCAGCTTTCCCTGTGGAGCTGCCGTCAGCGCCCCATAAGCTACTTCTTTTTAAAATTTTTAAATGTTTTTTTAATTTATTTTTGAGAGATAGAGAGAGACAGCATGAGCAGGGAGGGTCAGAGAGAGAGGGAGACGAGACACAGAATCTGAAGCAGGCTCCAGGCTCTGAGCTGTCAGCACAGAGCCTGACGCGGGGCTCAACCCACGGACCGTGAGATCATGACCTGAGCCGAAGCCGGACACTCAACCGGCCGAGCAGCCCAGGTGCCCCTGGCTTAGGGCTTAAAGATTGGTCCTGAGTATACTACTTTTCTTTAACATGAATATCTAAAAACTTTCAAGACAGTTATTCTCCCTCTACCAAGAGCAACTCACAACCATTTGTAGAACGTCACAGGGCTTAGGAGGTCATGGGCCTGGCGACACAAGCACCTTTTACGTGCAAATGGAATTTAAAAAATATATCCATGTTCTGCTCCTGTCCATCAGTCAAACACTCAAATGATGATACTATATGTGTTCAAACTAACAGCAGATGTAACAGCATTCTATTATTGGAATAAAAAACTATGATAGGTTGAACTATTGGCCACAAACTACCACCTTTTCCTGCATGCAAGCTCTGCACCATGTGACTTCGCAGTTCCTCCCATTGGAGTGAGCTCATTTCCTCCCGCACCGCTCCTGGTCTGGGCCAGTGTCTTTTGCGCTGGCCAGCGGAATCGTGGCAGATGTGTTGTAATCAAAGATTTGAAATGGGGCTCGCTCTCCATGCTTCTACCATTCCCCTAAAGAGTGCTGACCCACCCAGCTAGCACACGGGCAGGATGAGAGACAAGTAAAGACCCGGACCCACCTGTAACTTGGAACCAACTAAACAGCCTACATCTACTGACTTTCTGCCAAACCACAAATTGAGCGGAAGTAAAGATAAGTGTGCTTGGAAGTCATCGGTGGTTCTCCATGGAAGAACAATTATTGAAGATCGTTGCTTCCTCCTCTGTTTATTCTGTGTTTTCTGAAGTTGCTGAAGTTACCATGCCAATAAATGAAATGATACTGTGGATCTTCACTGGCCTTGAGTGAACCATAACTGAGAAGGTCACTGAAAAATGTTAGACTCCTCTCCCACAGGCCCTGCTGTAGTCCCAGAATTAAGTCTCTGAAAACACATGTAACAGCATCACAACTTCACTTTTATATTCTTTCCCCAGGTTTGAACAAACCACAGCCATAAATTAGATTCATTGTTTCAAGTCTGAATCATGTGCCCACCATTAACTGTTGGACTTTGATTCGGAAAGATATTTTTAGTGCCTACTTTATGGGGAAGAAAGATGGATTGAGGTAGTCTTTTAAAGAAAGATTAGTAACCTAATAAAGATTTTCAAATGCACCCTAGGCTTAAACTCTATTGCCTTTCTAAACACCAGCAGCAATTAAAATACAATTACAAACAGGTATATATATTAAAAAAAATTTTTTTTAAGTTTTTAATGTTTATTTATTCAGTTTGAGAGAGAGAGAGAGGGAGAGAGAGAGAGAGAGAGAGAGAGAGACCATGAGTGGGAAAGGGGCAGGTCTAGAGGAAGAGAGAATCCCAAGCAGACTCTGCACTGCCAGGGCAGAGCCCGATGCAGGGATTGAACTCACAACCACGAGATCATGACCTGAACTGAAACCAAGAGTCAGATGCTTAACTGACTGAGCCACCCAGGTACCAGAACAGGTACATTTATTTATTTTTCTTTTTAATTTTTGAGAGACAGAGACAGTGCGAGCAAGAGAGGGTCAGAGAGAGAGGGAGACACAGAATCCGAAACAGCTCCAGGCTCTGAGTTAGCTGTCTGCACAGAGCCCAATGCGGGGCTCAAACCCACGAACCGTGAGATCATGACCTGAGCTGAAGCTGGACGCTCAACCGACTGAGCCACCCAGGCGCCCCCAGGTACATTTAAAATAGCAATAAAAATAAGAGGTATCTAGGAAGAAATCTAACAAATTATGTACAAGATTCTTTTGGAAAAACTGATATGAATCTATTAAAATTTATTTTAAAAGAGTATGAGCAGAAAAGAAATCACATTCATGGGTACAAAAATATATCATTAAAAATTTCCATAAAAATACAGTATAAATTTCATTCAATACCAATCAAAATTCCAAGAGGGTTTCTTTGATTGACCTTCGCAAGCTGACCCTAAAATGTATATGAAAGATGGGGTGCCAGAGCAGCTTAGGCAGTTAAGCATCCGACTTCAACACAGGTCATGGTCTCCCAGTTTTGTTAGTTTGAGCCCCATGTTGGGCTCTGTGCTGAAAGCTCAGAACTGGGAGCTGCTTCAGATTCTATGTCTCTCTCTCTCTCTCTGCCCCTTACCCACTCATTCTCTGTCTCCCTCTCCCTCAAAAATAAATAGAGATTTTAAAAAATTTTAATGTATATGAAAGACTAGAAGACCAAGTATAGTCAAGACAAATGCCTCCTTAGATTGAAACTCTCACCACATGCAATCAAATTACCAAATACTGATTGTGTTTGTGTTCTTGGCACACTTCCAGACGCTGAGGTTACAGTGATTAGTGAGATCAGGACACAACAGTAAGGTGCTCCTGGTGAACACGACAAAGGAGAATCATGTGACAGCCGGGGGGTGTGCCCTAGAATTCTAGGATGGAGTGAGATGGTCTGTGGCGCCATTTGCAGCTGTAATGGGTGATGCATGGTTATGATTATGATTATGGTCCTGCAACCTGTTTCTCCTAAAATCTTACAATCAGGGATTATTCTTAATTGATATAAAAGCATGGGGAACTTCTCTAGGTCGCATCTGTTTTCCTGAGACTCGTACTTAGGGTCCTAGCTCCACCCCTATTCTTTGGCATCCCAGCTACCTCTCAATTAATTCTGTTAAAATTGAAGCTAATAAATGGTTTATTCTTCTGAGGTGAGGAGTTCATGGCTTCATAAGATGAATTTTTAAGTATAAAATATCTTAAAGTTCAAAAGGATTGCCTTTATTGTAATATAATAATAATGGTATAATTTCAGAACATACATCAGTAGTAGATCTATCTGGAGAAGGGCTTGGGAACGATCTTCTAAGTATAATTTGGCCAGTGGCCCTGTTGTGGATATACCTTCACCAGGAACTTAGTCAAAGCCCATAGAAAGAAGCAAACTTGCTAGCAACACACATCTTGCATGTCAGTAGAGCAGGTGGGGGTGCACAGTGATTCCACAACAAATCAGTGAGGACTCCGGGTCCTTGATACTCCCAAAGTCATCCTCAACTATGGGTTGACATCCAAGTTCACACTCCAACACATCCCAGTACCTGGGCACTGAAGGAGGGAGAAAGCAAAGCTAATGGAGGGACCGTCCAGAGAGTGGAATGTTTATGATCATAAGAAACAATTTTTTCTCATTGCAGGAGATCTTGCCCTTATTTATATTGTTTGAGATTTTGTGAAATATACCATTCACCTGTTGTGTGTATGCTTATAATTAAACAGTTAATGACAGAAAGATAAGACTTCTAAGAGCTAATCTTCTATCTACATATCTGTACATGTATACATATAAAAATTGAATGATCATTCGTATTTATAAATCAGATATGTAATATGTATGTCTTTTTCAATCCAGCATTTCCTAGTGACAATTCATTCTCTGGTGACTGTGAGGATGCTAGCCTACTGCACTTGAATCTTCCTTACTAGTTATTTACAAATCATCATCCATTATGTATTTCACAATTTAATTTCTAATTCTGCATTTATCTTAAAGCTTACTTCAATACCTGAGAGGTATATCCAAACTAGAAAAATTAACAAAATTAAAGGGCTTTTAGGGCTCTTCTTTTGACTAATTTGAATATGGCTTTCAAAGTTGGAAAATATTTGTCACTTGACTGCATTATCGTTTGTAGTCCAGTAAAACGTAAGTCAGACTGGGTCTTGCTTTGGATTTGAAACCGCGGCCTGAGGGTGGAAAGTCTTAGAGCTGACAGGCGCACCCTTCACACTAGTTACACAGAATCACACAGTTTTTAACATTGTAACACGGTTTAAAAACAAACAAAACTTTGGGAATCTTTTAAAGTTATAAGTCAGAATATTAACTACATTTATAATTTTCGTAAAGCTTCAAGGATTTTGAGAGGAAGAACATGCTGGATATCATTGAAGAGGGTAGGCTCACAGCTAAACATAATATCTAATAGCAGTAATAAAAAGTGCTGAGAGACACATTCAGAATGTTCAAAACTTCACCTTGACAGTGTTTGGTCTTGTTCAGATCTGAAGACCCAGCGAAATCAAAGCCAGAATTCCAAAAAAAATTTTTTAAATCATTTTTGTCAATTTACTGATGATTTTGTGAAGGGATAAAATTTTGGATTTACTTACTCCACCGTTTTTGCTGCTTCTTCTTTGAAGGGCCATTTGCTGCATTTAGAAATCTTGGTTGACTAATATTTTTTTAGCGCTTTTCCATTGTCTTTTGATCTATATGGTCTCTGATGAGAAATCAACTTTTGGTACTATTAAGCATACATTGGGGCACCTGGGTGGCTCAGTCGGTTGGACTTCGGCTCAGGTCATGATCTCACAGTTTGTGGGTTCGAGCCCCACATCGGGCTCTGGGCTGACCACTAGCTCAGAGCCTGGAGCCTGCTTCGGATTCTGTGTCTCCCTCTCTGTCTGTCACTCACCTGTTCACGCTCTGTCTCTCTCTGTCTGTCAAAAATAAATAAATGTAAAAAAATTAAAAAGGATACATTGTACATGAGAAGTCCCTTCTCTCTAATTGTTTTTAAGATTCTTTCTTGGTCTTTTGATACTTTGATTTTTCTAGGTGTATTTCTCCTTCAGTTTATCCTTCTTGAAATTCATTTGAGTTTCTTAGATGCATACATTTGTTTTTCATCAAATTTGGTAAAGAATATTCTTTCTCTCTTTTAGGACCCTCTTCTTTGGGACTCTCTTTATGTGCATATTGGCACATCAGATGGGGTTTCAGAGATCTGAGACTCCATTTTCCTGTGTTTCTTTTTCTTTGTTTCTCAGACTGGAAAATCTCAATTGAAGATTTATCTTCAAGTTTGCTGTTTCTTCCTTCTGACAGCTCAATCTGCTATTTGCTACGATACTGAGTTTTTCTCATTTGTTTTTCCATTTTTCAATTTCAGAAGTTCTCTTTGATTCTACTTTATATTTTATTTGCTTATTAATATTCCCTTTTTGGTGAAATGTCATTCTTATATTTTCTCTAATTCTTTAGACCTCAAATCAGATGTAACATTAGTTACTAGGACATATTTATAATACCTGGACCTAACGTCTATGCCTATAAAATCCAATGTCTCCGATTCTTTAGAAAGAGTTTCTCTTGACTTTTTTTTTCCTGTTACAAGCCAAGCTTTTCTGGTTTTGGATCTCTCATAATTTTTGTTGAAAACTGGGCATTTTAAATAATATAATGTGGCAGCTCTAGGAATCAGACGATTCCCCTGCTCCAAAGGAGTTGCGGTCCTTTCTTTGTTATTATTATGTTGCTGTTCGCTTTGTGACCTTCCTGAATTAATTCTGTAAAGTCTATATTCTCTGTTTTATGTGGTCCCTGAAGTCTCTGCTCAGTTAGCTTAGTGGCCAGCTAATGATTGAGTAGAAATTTCCCTGAAAGCCTTGAACCAGTAACTCTCCTGGCCTTTGCTCTGGGGCTTTGTGTGTGAGCTGGTGTTTCTTTAGCCTGTCGGACACTTCACAACTCCACATCCTCTGTCACATCCTGCTTGTGAAGGCCTCAAGACAGACACAGAGTGAGAGATTTGGGTCCTCTCGGGTCTCTCCTGGGCAATATGTGCCCGGCTTTTTATATTCTCAGGAAAATGTTGGAGCTTCTCAAAGCCCTGTGAGCAGGCTATCTGTCAGATTTTCCTTCTGTTGTTCTGGTCAGCTGCTTGTTTGCCCCCAGGGTAACTGAGGCCTCAGGCAGCTATTACGTTAAGCAAGTGCCACTGATTTTCCCCCCATAAATTCCCCAGGGAAAAGATTGTTTACACTGAGTAAGGTCTGAATCAGGTCAAATAAAGACAAGCCCTTGAGTGGAGGTTTCCAGAGAACTGCCAGGCATGTCAAAGAGCGGCAGTTGGCGGGGCCTGGGACGCGGGGCAGCTTCAAACCCTTCCTACCCCATCCAGTGACTGCTTGTCCCAGCCGCCATGGTGGCGGCTCTGCTGGTTTTCAGCGCCGCTGCAGAACTAGTAGAGAAGCGCTGGGATTCTTATTCCAACGTTAAAATGCCACCAAGATCTTACCAAGATTCAGCCGTTTTTCTTGAATAAAAATTCCTTGGGATGTTGCAAACCGTTGGTTAAATTCTAGAATATTGAAAAAGTTTATTTTGACAATTTTGCCTGTGTTCTCATTGCTTTATGAAGAATAGATTTTCTGAGTCCTTACTCAACATTCTGGGAATGCTGTCTAATCTGAACATGAAAGTTTTAAAATAATGTATATTTACCAAGTAAGAGGTGGTTAATAACTGCAATGTGTAGTAGGCACTAATAAACTGGTAGAGATGTAGGAAATGTAGAAGGCCTGAAGAATGAAAAACAAAGGAACTCTCAACTTAGAAGAGCATGTCTACCCCAAGCCCAGACTCCGGTCTCTTGGGAGAGGGTGTGGCTGCCACAGAGCGCCAGGGTTGGGAAGACCCTGCTGGAGGGGTTGAGTGGATACAGTATCCCTAAGGTGGGCCCTGCTGCACCGCCCCGTGTCCAGCCCCTGGCAGATGGAGAAAGCACACCCTCCGCTTGCTACTAACAAATCCTCATATTGCCAGCTGGCAGAAGAGATGTCTACCTGCAGTTTTCATATCACAAAGGAAGGCCGAGGACGGTGAATTTGGATCAGAAAGGCAGTATACTGATAACCAGAACAGGACCTTTTGATAGTGGAATTGTAATCATCTGTAAGGCATCCAATGTTAGTGCCTCTGTCATCCACACAGAAGCCAGCATTCTATGAGCACCCCCGAAACGGTAGCTTCTTTATTTAAATGATGCCTCAGACTTATCAGAATACAAGGTCATTTATCTAGGAAGCTTTCATCCTATTAGTCAACTTTCAAATTTTTCCTGTGCTCATTTGGTAGGTTCTTTGAAAGTGTGGATTTTTATTTATTTTTATATTTTGCATCCCAACGCTAGTTGGTTAAACCTGAGTATCTGAAAGCCTAGTGTTTGTGAGCTTTCAATTTAATAATAGAACTACCTTCGGGAGCACTTAGTGAATTCACGGAGTGAGGCACGTCTTGTGTCCTGCCATGTTGATTCAGCCTCATTATGTTTGAGTGGTATTGATGAGGGAGTATGGGGCAGGCTGAGGGCGAAGTGCAAGCTGTCACACACCCTCCCCACACCAGGTGAGACATGGGTGATGGAGCTCAGGCACTCCTGGCTGCCCAAGGGCAAAGGAAAGGAAAGAAAAGAAATGGCTAACTATAGAGATCAGTCATATAGGACCTGGGTCTCCAATGTAAGGCTGAACCTAATCGACTCCATGACAGAGACCCCCCTCTAAACTAGAGGGTCCAAGGATCATTCTCTCCAGAACCATTAGGCGGTTACACATTACCCGAGGCAGGAGAGACCACTTTGCAATATCCAATCAGGAAAGGCCAGCTACCTCTCCCCACATTCCTAAGGGGGAGACCTGCCGATGGGAACTTTAGATAGGACCCTGTTACCTAATGTTAAAGTTAACCCGATAGTCACCGAACAAGACCCTGAATTCGCTCTGTAATTGGTTAATTTCAAAGGTACTCTAAATGTTGTAATCGGGTCCCGCCAAAAGTAACGAACGCTCTGAACAATGTGTAAGGTTAAATTTGCTGCCAATGCTGTTATACAGTAACGACTGGATGTCACAATTTCTTGTAACCCCCCTTCCCAAACCCCATAAAAACCCTGCTCAGCCCTTGTTCGGGGCTCTCAGCACGGATCCACTGCATTGGTGAAGGCTGTGAGACCGAACTCAGGCCCGACGAGCCTAAGCCGTAATAATAAATGCCCTTTGCTTTTACATGCGTGACTCGGTCTCCCTGGCAGCTTCTGGTTTTGGGGTGATACTGAAATCTTGGGCATTACACCATCAGTTTACAAATATCTTAGCAAATTACAAGAAAAAGGCAATCTTGTTGATAGATTAATCTCCAGAAGTCTATAGGCTCCATTTCCTGGACCCCAACATCAGCCCTCCATGTAGTGATATGGGGAAAAGGGCAAGAAGGAAATGGCAGTAAAATTAAATTTCCTTATTACCTGCACCCCATTGACAAATATTTGAGGCTGGCAGAGTTAAATGTTTCTCCAGGAACTCCCTACCTTCCTAATCTTAATGGCTTACTAGAGGGAAAATCAATGTTGGCTTGACAAAAGCAAGGCCTCAGCCACCGGAGGAGTCCTCTTTAGCACATCAAAGTCCCTCTGGAGGCCTCCCTGTGGACTTCACCCCCCCAACTTCATAGTATATACGGAACCACGCTTCACAACCCCAGTGTGGCTCTTCCTGGGGCCTGTCAAAGTCGTCTTCAAGAATTCTTTCTTGGTCATTGGCTCCGGACCCTACATACTACCATCACCCCAAAACTTCATCAGTATGAGTACATTCCAAAAATGTAAACCAAAAGGGAACAAACTGAAGTTTGAGCAGACAGAAGTCACCCTTCCTATGTCTGCAACTGGCGTCTCAGATTTTCTGGGGCAAAAACCTCCTGACAGGAATGTTTAAATAACTTTGTTTGAGATGTCATCTTCTGCAACAGCTTCTTAGCCACATGTTTATTTACAAAACAAGAATTTGTTTTGGAAAAGCATAAAAACTAAATATAGTTGGTTACAGGACACAATAAAGACCTATCACACGAACAATTGTTACCTAGCAGGCGTTTGGGTATTTCAGAGGGCATCAAATTGCATAGAACTGATGTGTATGAATCTCCTTGTCATCTTGAATATTTATGGTGGTTTCCTTTTGCTCTCCACCCAAGAATATGAGGTGGCTCACCCCACCTAGCTCATTGACATTAGAATTTAAGGGAGAAAGTAATGTAAAATGCAATTTTCTAGAATATAAAACACAGGCAACAGGATGAAGAAGGAACAGAAATAAATTCCCTTTATTAAAAAGCCATTTCAGGGCACAAGCATTTGTGCTCTGGCAGAAACTACTAGAAGCCACATGGCTCCATGTGCTTGAACAACCTCTGCTGTTGTGGAAGTAAGGGTCAGTCTTGCTGAGGCTGTGGAGGTTCTACAAAAGAGAAAGAAAAGACTTGAAATGACAGAAAACAAAATTTCTGTAATTACCAGATGATTTTGACGAGGTTGTGGGCGATAGGGATTCATGGGGTCCAGAGCCCACGGCCAAGAAGGAATTCTTGAAGACCTCTTTGGTGCAAAAGGGTGATTTTACTAAAGCAAGGAGACAAGACTCCTGGGCAGGAAGAGCGGCGCTGGGGTTGGGAAGAGTGGCTCCTTGTATACTACGAACTTGGGGGGTAAAGTCCACAGGGCGGCCTCCGGGGGGACTCTGAAGTGCTAGAGGGGACTCCTAGGGTGGCTGAGGCCTAGCTCTTGTCAAGCTCAGGTTGTTTTCCCCTCTGGAAGCCGTTAAGATTAGGACGGTAGGAGGTTCCTGGAGAAATGCTGTACTTTGCATTTGCCTCAAGTATTTGTCAGTGGGCTGCAGGTTATAAGGAAATTTAATTTTACTGCCATTTCCTTCTTACCTTCCTTCCCCACATCACTATGGGGGGGGGAGATGCTGGGGTTCCAGGAAATAGAAGTCTATAGGTTTTTGGAAATTAGGCTATAGATAAAATGGCCTTTTTCTTGTAATTTACTAAGATGTTTGTAAACTGATGGAGATTCCTGTCCTGGATGACTGATCTCTATCAATTGACCATTTGTTTTCTTTCCTTGTCTTTGTGCTTGGGCAGCCAGGAGTGCCTGAGGAACACCACACCTTGCACTTGGCCGGGGGCGGGGGACCCCATGCTCCCTCACCAATTTTGTAACCAGAATGTGAGTTTTCATGGGGAAAAGCACTCTTTGAAGACTTCTGGGAGATTATTTTGATGTGGGATCAGAGACGGAGGTTTTATTTTCCAGTATCATTCGGGCAGACTGGAACCCTAAACACCAGGAGCCACGTGCTTACCTCAGAGAGCGTCCTGCCTCCCGGTGCATTTCCAGCCTCCCGGCAGCCACCAGGAGAGGCGGTGAGCGCGCTGCACGAGGACCTTGCAGGAGGGCCAATAGACACCCACCTTAGAGTTCAGAGAACAGCCATTCAGGGTCCCCCGGAGCAACCGGCAGGTTTCCCAGTGGGGTTAGCCAGCAGGAATATCGGATGCCTGGCAAAATGACTTCAAAAATAAGTATAGACCACAAGGGTGCCTGGGGAGCCCAGTCAGTTAGGCGTCCAACTCTTGATATTGGTTCAGGTCATGATCTCATGGTTTGTGAGATCGAGCCCTGCATCTGGCTCTGTGCTGAGTATCGAGCCTGCTTGGGCTTCTCTGTCCCTCCTCCATGCATTCTCTCTCTCTCTCTCTCTCTCTCTCTCTCTCTCTCTTTCTTTCTCTCAAAATAAATAAATTAACTTAAAAAAAAAAGAAGAAGCATGGATCATGACATTTTTTCTAAGGCTTAAAACCATTGATCTCTATTACTGTTCTGAGAGTTAAACAGAGAATAGGATAAAAAATCTATGGACTTCCACGTCCTCATCTGCTCAAAAGAAGGACATGTCAGGGATGGGCAGAGGGTCCGCACACAACGTCCAGAACTCCTGCAGCTTGCTTGTCTCCCTAGAAGCTGACGGCCCGGCATGGCTGTCCCCAGAGCAGTAGCCCAGCCCAGGTCAGAGCTCGAGGACCAGCACAGGCTGCAGGCCTCACTTCGGTAGCCGCTGGAGTTAACTAGTCCTCTCTCCGGTACTTTTACAGCCAATAGGGCCTCTACCCACCTTTCCCAGTTCCCTCCTAACTATTGTTCCATCGGTACCGCTATACACATGGACCAGAAAGACTCCTCAGAAAGGTCAGGCTTGCAATTTGGAGAATGCAGTCTGCCCTTCCTCCACACTTACTTGACACTCCTCACTTTCTAATGGGAAGCAGTTTTTTAAATGTTTATTTCTTTTTGAGAGAGAGAGAGAGAGAGGGAGAGGGAGGAGCAGAGAGAGAGGAAGACACAGAATCGGAAGCAGGATCCAGGCTCTGCACTGTCAGCACAGAAACCGATGTGGGGCTCGAATTCACCAACCACATGATCATGACCTGAACCCAAGTCGAATGCTTAACTGACTGAGCCACCTAGGCGCCCCCACACTCCTCACTTTCAAAGAGCAAATGCCCAGTGCAACAACTGGAGACCCTATAATTTTACATTTGGACCTTTGTCTATGTGGACATGAAACTCTCTATGGAAAGTATGTTCTACAAAAAATGTACATCCTTGTTTTTTTTTGAGTCACACTTTAAAAAAAAAGTCATTAAAGTATAGTAGATATACAATGTTATGTTGATTTCAGATGTACGTCTTCATTCAACAGTTCTATGCATTACCCAGTGCTCGCCACAGTCACCATCTGTCACCATACGGTGTTACTATATTCCCCATGCGGTCCTTTTCGTCTTGGTGTTATTTATTTTATACCTGGAAGTTTGTACCTCTTTATCCCCTTTATCTATTTTGCTCGTCCCCCCTCCCAGCCACCTCCCCTCTGGCAACCACCAGTTTTTCTCTGAGGTCAAGAGTCCGTTTGTTTAGAGGTACCTGGGTGGCCCAGTCAGTTGAGTGTCCAATTCCTGATTTTGGCCCACTTCATGATCCGAGGGTCATGGGATCAACCCTGTGTTGGGCTCTGTGCTCAGCAGGGACCTGCTTAAGATTCTCTCTCTCTCTCTTTGTCCCTCTCCTCTCCTCTCTAATAAAGTTAAAAATTAAGAATCTGTTTGTTTGTTCATTTGTTTTGTTTTTTAGATTTCACTTGTAAGTGAAATCAAATGGTATTTGCCTTTCTCTGATTTATTTCACTTAGCATAGTATCCTCCAGGTCCATCCATGTTAATGCAAATGGCAAGATCTCATTTTTTTGGTGGCTGAGTAATATTCCGTTTTGTATATGTATATATTTATCCATTCATCTATAATCAGCCCTTGGCTAATTCAAGGGTTGCAATTACCTCCTAAGGTCAGCAAATTGCTTTTCTTTTTAATCTACACTAACTTCAAATTAAGCCGATTCTCAGAAGTACATAGACTTAGTAATAGAAAATACTTTCAAACTCTTCTGCGATAGTTACTAGCTTAGGACTATTGAGTTCACAAGGAGTCACATCTTTTAAAAGTCTGAAAAAGATATTAATTCCTTAATTATCAATAATTATGTTCAGCTTCTTTTAAAGCAAAGATACTTAACTCAGAGAAGAAATATATACTGGAAGTTCAAGCAATCTTTACACTTGCTTTCTCTTATCTGTTTCAAGAAAGCGCCTCAAGGTCCAAACCTAAACTTTTGATTGGAAAAAAAAAGTTTTAGGACAAAGTATCACTTTATAAGCTGCATATGGAACGTTAGCTCCTAGATGTGAGTCTCAAGCGACACCCGCCCTTGAGGACTATGATTACATCACCGAGTGACATCCATTGGACAGTTGCCTCACACAAACTGATAAAAACTCCATTTTGGGTAATTCTTAATCTACAGCCGGTAGCTTCACATTTCATGTATACTTGATACTACCAGTACCATGTGGCTCTCTTTGGCTGATCAGCCCACTGGCTCCCACAAAAGAGAGTTTCCACAAACCTTACCAAGGCAGAGGTTTCTAGCCCAGGCATCCAACCCTAATATCTGGAGCCACTGATTTTCCTTTCTGGGCCTTTTGTTTCTAATCCTTAAAATTAGGGAGGTCTTTCTCACCACTAGGATTTTAGAATTCTTTTTTGGAGGCTCATGTAAGTCCCAGCTTCATTATGAGGAAGTGGAAAGAAATCAATGTGGTACCTGGTTCTCAAGTTTAAGGGTGGGGCGAGAGGGACAGGCAGGGGAGCGGCAGCATGTGCAAGGCAGTGACCACCAGATTTCTTGGTGATTCCCTAGGACTGACACTTGAGAAAAATGTTTTACTTCCTTTCTATCAATTTTGTATCTCCTCAGAGATAGGATTTTTTGTAAATATACACCATAAATTTGACCTTCTCCCTAAACTTATTTAAAAAGTAAATTAAAGGGGCACCTGGGAGGCTCAGTTGGTTAAGCACCTGACGCTTGATTTCGGTTCAGGTCATGATCTCACAGGTCGTGATTTTGAGCCCTGTTTCAGGCTCTGCCCTGACAGTGCAGAGCTTGCTCTCCCTCTCTCTGACCCTCTCCCACTTGCTCTCTTTCTCTCTCAACGTAAATAAATTTTTAAAAAAGTAAATTAAAAAGAAAATAACTAACAAGTATTTAGTAAAAATCTATTTTATAGTCATTATTGCTGTGGTAGGGCTAAGGTATACAGCAAATCTCTTCCCAGAGGAGTTTCTAAGACAGTGACCAAAAATTATTTAGCAAAGAAGTAAATAAAATTACTAGTTCATAACAATGTGAAGGAGCAGGCCCAAGAAGGCGCGAGGGCGTTGCAGTGGGCTGTGAGCATTGCCCTTGAGGCCCCTGGCAGAGCCTCACTCAAAGCCACCTGGCAGGCCCTGTGTCACGTGCTACTGTCTGAGTTCCTTTGTATTTGGAAATGCAGAGTGCCCACCCCCCGCCGCCGCCAGGATCCCAGTTCCACCAACATGCCGTGCCCGCCCACGGTCCCAAGCCGAGGGACTCATTCCCTCCCCCCTGCTCCACGCTTCACACTTCGCATACGCCTTCATTCTGGCACGTCACTTACACTGTGAAGTAAACTTGCACTTGGGGTGTCATTCATCTTTCGTCCGCTGAGCAACACCAGCTACCACACACACAGTAGGTCTTCATAAGTGCTGAACTGAGTTGGTTCCTCTAAGAGGTATAGTGAATGGAAATGGCTGCATGTAAGTGTTAGGGCTCCACCTGGGCCTTGAAGATTTGGGATGAAATGTGGCTCCTGAAAGCTGTTGCAAAGGCATTGTGGTACACAGGCCAGTGGGAGCAAAGGGAGGGAAAATAAAGGAGAGAGGACCCAACAAAAAACAGATGAAAATTTAGGAGGGAGCCCGTAGCAAAGGACCTGAAAACCAGGCAGCAGAGCCTCAGCTTGACTTGGTAGTTGTTGGGGGGCAGTAGTTCCCCAGCAGAAGCAGGGCATGTGGACAAAGCAACTTCTTGACCCTTGCCTGGCACAGGGCAGCAGCGATTCCTGTCCGTGGGCTTAACGAGACCAGGAGACAAGGGTCTGGGAAGGAAGAAGTCGAGGCAGGAATTTTGGGAGCCCACTTGACTATGAGGAAGTGATCATCTTGATCAGTTTAGTCTAATAGCCTTTAACTAATGTTTAGATGTGTCTTTCCATGACTAGTTTCATTTAAAAATTGGGGAGAATTTCTGTTGGTTCTGAGAGACCTGAGAATACTTTGCTCAAGGAGGCTGTGAACTTTCCCTGTCTGCCTGTGGTTCCCTGGCAACACAGCAGAACCGCAGCCAAGCTTGGATTGTGTTGGTTGTTACCCAGAGCAGCCAGAATTAGCTGTAACCCAAGGGTAAGTACAAGCTGTGGCCTTGGGGCACAGCCAATGCTAACCTCAGAAGAGCAGCCGCCATCAAGTGCAGGGCCAGGGGGATTCGGGAAATGAGCGAGAGAAAAGGTCAGGCATGGAAGCAAGAACAAAAAGCAGGATATATAGTCAAGACACTTGCTGGGGCAGATGATACCAATTAAACTAAAACCAGTTTCCAAACATTGAATTTTTTTACCCCTTTGATTGCAAAGTCCAGTTGTTGTGGACAACAGTGCAATGCGGACGTGGTCTCTCCTCCTTCCTGCTCTGCTCAGCTCACTGGCAGCTCTTTTCTCAGGCCACATGGCTCACGTGCCCTCCCCTGAGTAATGCCAACAGAAATGCCAAAGGCACTTTCCCTTCCCTATAATCCCGTCCTAAGCCAGGAGTCAGTTTCATTGGCTCAAAAGGCCATGTGCCAGTCCCTGAAGTAATCACAGCAGCCAAGACGTGTAATGCTTGGACGGCCAGGGCTAGGCCATGGCAGCTTCTGCTAAACGTGGAGAACAGATGGTTCACCAAAGAAAATCAGGATGCTGTCGTCCTAAGAGTGCCTGGCAAAAATAAGGGAAAGCCTACAAGAGAAATGGTTCCTACGCAAGTCCCGTTACCGCTGGGTGGCAGCTCCCGACTCGGGCTGGGGCCCCAAGCTCCCAGCCTGGGAAGGGAATCAGGGATTTCACAGAATAAGGAGACAATAATTTTTCTTAAATGCTTTCTTCTAAACTTGGAAGTAGAGGAATAAACTATATGGTCAATCTCCCCGCTACTTGTCCCCTTCCTGGCCCCCTGACTTTCCCACCCTTGGCCATTTGTCAGATTTCAACCAAGCCAATTATCCTCATGCTTGGCAAAATTAATTTATCATTTCATCTAAGATTAACACCTAGAAATATGCCAAATACTCGAGAAATGGACTGTTAAAATTTCTCTGGTATCATCTACCTTATGGTATCTTTCAAAACACAGAGTTAGGAATCAGCTTTTCTATCAGTGATGTTTTGCTATCAGATCATAATACATAGTGTATGCTAATACCATTTACTTTCAGAATTATATACAAACCCTGATGACACTTAATACCAGTTCATACAATGGTTGAATGTTTTTTTAAAATGTTGTTTTTATAATAAATGATATCACTAATGGGTATATTTTCATAAATCTGCAAGGGAGGGGTGGAGGATCAGGTAAACTAGCCTGGAAAGATTTATTCTTAGTGAACCCAGAGTCACTGAGATCCCATAATACCATTCAACTCTTGGAGTAGAGGCCACATCCTTCTCCCCTTTCTTTGTTATTTTACAGTGGCCAAACAGCAAGCAAGCACTCAGAGTTCGTGTGCAGAAGCAGAAACAACACAGCTCTCAAATTAGTGGAAAGGGATTATCGGTTCCATGGAGGAAGTCGAAGTGCCTGTGGGGTACAGCGTGGCCTTGAGTTCTGGGCACCATAAGTTGAGAGGCCCAGGGAGGGGCACGGAAGAGCCAATAGTAAAGGAATCTGGCACATTAAAGAGAAGACACAGGGAAGCATGATATTGGAAGTTCTGTAATGAGGAAGAGGAATTATATCCATTCTAAGTCCTCAAGGGTTAAATAAGGAGCAAGAGAGGGAACATTCAGGTAGAGATTTTGGCTCAGTCAGAACTGTCCAGAGGTGGCCTGTATTGCCCTTGGTTGAAGGCACCCGGTCCTTCCTGGCTTTGGATGTGTTCAAGAGGAATCTGGGTGAACACTAAACAATCTTGATAATAGACGCAAGCAGCTTTTCTCCGACTGATGAAACTAAGCTCTCTCCACACAGGGGGACACTATCCTTCTAAAGAACTTTGGCCAATCAGCTTCAACATCTATTTCTCTATCAGCTCCTTCTCATCATGATTTAAGTTTTTCTTATCTTAAAATCAAACCTAAACCCTTGAAAGAAGGGGAATCAAGAATAATTGGTAGAACCTGCCATTTATCCAGTTGTTCATGCCGAAACTTAGAAATAGCCTTTATAGATCCCCCTCGCGTATCCCCAGAAATGCAGCTCAGTACCAACTTTTGCTGACTCCAACTCCTAAATGCTGCACTGATCTTACAGTTTCTTTCCATCTCCATGCCCCGGTCCTGGTCAAATCCCCAGCACTTCCCTCCCATACTACAGTTTTCTGTCTGGCGCACCTTCTTCAGGCCTCCTACTGCCCTTTGGACAGAATCCACACCTTGACTTTGTTCCCCAAGACGTCTTCTGCCCCCTCCCTCCTCGCCCTGCGGAAGAGGCTTCTTCCGCGCTCAGTGCGCCGCCTTCTCACTCCAGGCTGCTGCACCAGCTGCACTGGTTTTCCATCCGGTAGGATCTTTGTCTAAATCCTTACCAACACTTGGGTCTCAGCTTAAATGTTGGTTCTGCTAGAAGGTCTTTCTCAACCTCCAGGACTCCGGGCAAGGAGCCTCTTCACGCTGGTTATCACTCAGCTTCCCTGGTGAACTCTAAGCCCTTTGAGGCCAGAGCTAGTGTTTGTATTCCCACCGCAGAATGTGTAGTGTGTAGATTCAAGTGTCAGAGGCCCTTTGAGGATCAGATACAGAAAAACCTAAATGTTTATAATTGCCTAGTGCGGCCTTGGGCAAGTGCACTTCTGTCCTGTGCTCTCAGTGTCTCTCTCTTATTTTTAAATTTTTTAAAAAATCTTTATTGATCTTTGAGAAAGAGAGAGACAGTGCGAGCAGGGGAGGGACACAGAGAGAGGGAGACACAGAATCCGAAGCAGGCTCCAGGCTCTGTGCTGTCAGCACAGATGCAGGGCTCAGACTCACGAAATGCGAGTTCGTGACCTGAGCCGAAGTCAGACACTTCACCGACTGAGCCACCCAGGCGCTCCTCCCAGTGTCTCTTTGAGTCGAGCCCCAGTACAGTGCAGGGTCTGCCTGGAGACCTGCTCCTTCACACACACACACTGAGCTCACTGCTGGTGTGTTGGCTGGACCTCCCTCCCACTGGGCTTCTTCCTTTCTGCTCATGAGAATCTGCCGCCAGAGGCTGGGTCCAGGTTCCACGGGCATGGTGGTCTCTAAGCTGCAACGGGACTGTGTGCAGTTTCACCAGATGATCTTCAGATGCTTTGCATTAGATTCTGTGATGTTTCCTTCTTTGCTTCCTTCAGAACCCACATCTTTCCGGGAAGGCATACATTGAACAAAGCTTTCCAAGTCACAGGAGTTTGAAAAAGTCAAGGTTTGTGTGGCCTGCCCGCTGTGTCTGAAGCTCCGGAGCTGGAGCTGTTCCACTTGCTTTGAACCAATATATTCCCATTAAACAAAGAGTCAAAGTTTCATCTAGTTGGCCAGGCTTTAGAGGGGAGGGGTGGGGTTGGCAAAAGGAGTGAAGCAGAGTGGGAGGGTTAAATGAGTCACCAGAGGAAAGGTACAGCAGTCAATAGGCTTGTGCTGGAGCTCTGTGGGGACACTGTGGTAAGGGCAGCATAACCCACGGACTTGGTGAGTCACCATCTCGTACATCGGAGACGAATGTGACGTTTTGTGCCGACTATACTTCAATTAAACAAACAAGCAATAAATAGCCAGGCTTTAAACCCAGGACTCAGCAGAGCATTGAAAAACCTGGGGAATGCAAATCTTTCCCTGTAGATTTCCCTGCCAAGTCACCCCATAGTAGGAACCCTGTAACACTCAAAGAAAGATATGAGTAATGAGACGGGCTCTGGAACTGAACCCAGAGTCCGAGCAACTTGGAACCCTCTGAAACGGTTGTTTGACCAGAGAGACCTTAAAGCAAAAAACCTTATCCTAAACCAACAACAAGGGTCAGCCACATGCCCTACTTCACGAGGCTTTTCACATGATCTCGTGTTTATGTAAACAAAATGCAAATGCTGTCCTGTGGATGTGTCCAGGCTGGTGGCCTTGTCAAAGGCTTCGGAAGTCTGGCTATGCTGAGTAAGTAGCTAGAGGCCTTCATGGTGCCCATGCGGTCTCTCCAGCCTTGCTTTTGTTTGGCCTAAGGCCTCTAAGCTGGGAGCCCCAGCTGTCTCCAGCCATCAGCAGGTGTAAATACAGTACCCATAAGGCCTGGCGCTTGGCCCATGGATGATTGAGGATGAATAACTCACAAGGTGCCCGCAGGCTGTCTGTTTCTAAGGGCATTCAAGGTAGAAATTTGTTGCTATAAAGATAACCACTTGGAGAAACGCCATTGATAAACTCACTGAAATGGATGTGGGGGAGTGCTTTTCAACGATAATTTTTAAAAAGCAGATTTATTGGGACACCTGGGTGGCTCAGTCGGTTCAGCAACAGACTTCGGCTCAGGTCATGATCTCACAGTTTGTGGGTTCGAGCCCTGCATTGGGCTCTGTGCTGACAGCTCGGAGCCTGGTGCCTGCTTCGGATTCTATCTCCCTCTCTCTGCCCTCCCCATCTCATGCTCTCTCTCTCAAAAATAAACAATTAAAAAAAAAAAAAGCAGATTTGTCTAAACCAATGCAATTAAATACACAAAACATTCCCTGGATGCTGGTAAACAGGATGCTGATTTCTGCTCCGACAAACCCTGTGTGATGTTTGAAAATCCTCTCAGGGCACCTGGGTGGCTCAATTGGTTGAACGTCCAATTCTTGGTTTCAGCTTAGGTCATGGTCTCACAGTTTTGTGAGTTCAAGCCCCATGTCAGGCTCTGCACTAGTAGTGCACCACTACTAGTGCAGAGCCTGCTTGAGATTCTCTCTCTCCCTCTCTCTCTCTGTCCCTCCCCTGCTTGTGTTCTTTCTCCCCGCCCCTGCTCTCTCAGAATAAATAAATAAACTTTAAAAAGAAAAGAAAAAAGAAAGAAAGAAAAGCGTCTTAACCTCTCTGTGTCCCAAACCCTCGATGAGGAGGACCTGCGGGGTCCTGCTAGGGCACTTTCTGCTCTAAAAGACTGGATCCACCCTTTATCTGATATGCCATTTGCCACTATCATTTCCCATGCTGTCAGTTGCCTGTTAGTTTTTTTTATTGTTTCCTTTGCCTTGCAGAAGCTTTTTATCTTGATGACATCCCAGTAGTTCATTTTTGCTCTTGATTCCCTTGCCTTTGGGGATGTGTCGAGGAGGAAATTGCTGCGATTGAGGTCAAAATCGACAAGGAGCTCACTAAACTCCATACACGAAAAATGAATAATCCAGTGAAGAAATAGGCAGAAGACCTCAATAGACACTTCTCCAAAGAGGACATCCAGATGGCCAACAGGCACACGAAACAATGCTCAGCATCACTCAGCATCAGGGAAATTCAAATCAAAACCACACTGAGATACCACCTCATGCCGGTCAGAGTGGCTAAAATGAACAAATCAAGAGACTATAGATGCTGGCGAGGGTGTGGAGAGACGGGCACCCTCCTGCACTGTTGGTGGGAAAGTAAACTGGTGCAGCCGCTCTGGAAAACAGTGTGGAGGTTCCTCAAAAACTATTGATCGAACTCCCCTATGACCCAGCAATAGCACTGCTGGGGATTTACCCAAGTGATACAGAAGTGCTGATGCACAGGGGCACATGTACCCCAATGTTCACAGCGGCACTTTCTACAATAGCCAAATCATGGAAAGAGCCTAAATGACCATCACCTGATGAGTGGATCAAGAAGATGTGGTTTATATACACGATGGAGTACTACATGGCAATGAGGAAGAATGAAAACTGGCCATTTGTAGCAAAGTGGCTGGACCTCGAGGGTGTCATGCTAAGTGAAATAAGTCAGACAGAGAAGGACAGATACCATGTGTCTGCACTCATAGGTCTGACAGGAGAAACCTAACAGAGGACCTTAGGGAGGGGAAGGGGGAAAGAGAGCAGGGGAGAGTGAGGGACACAAATCATGAGAGACTATTGAATACTGAAAACGAACCATGGACTGAAGGGGGAGGGGGAAGGAGGGAAAGGGGTGATGGTCATGGTGGGAGGCACTTGTGGGAAGAAGCACTGGGTGTTATATGGAAACCAATTTGAAAATAAACTATTAAAAAAATTAAAAAATAAAAATAAAAGACTTGAAAGTCTTTCCTACCTCCAGTCCACTAGAATTCCACAAAGATTCTTTTAAAAATCTTGTATCAGAGCACCTGGGTGGTTCAGTCAGCTGAGCATCCTACTTCAGCTCAGGTCATGATCTCACGGTTCATGAGTTCGAGCCCCATGTCAGGGTCGCTGCTGTCAGCACAGATCCCACTTTGGATCTTCTGTGCCCCCCTCTTTCTGCTCCTTCTCCACTTGCTCGCTCTCTCTCTCTCTCTCTGTCTTTCTGTCTCTCTCTCTTTCAAAAAGGATATCTTTGAAAACCTTTTTTCAAGTGTGTTTCTTAACATTCCTCTAACTTGTTACTTTAAAACATACAAAAACAACAAATCTAAATCCTGACTTTACTAAAGTTCTAACTGCATATTCTTTTTCCAGTTTTGTAGTTCACTGCAAAACAAGCATTTAAGAGGGATGAAGTAACCCCTCAAATAATCACAGCTCCCTCCGGGCTCCTCAGCATGGCTCCCGGGCTCCAGGTGCCAGGAAGGGCTACCTCGAGGGGGAGAGGCTGGCGGCTCTGCATGATAAAGTTACAGGAATTCTCTCTGTGGCCCGTAGCCGGCTTCAGTCTCAGCACAGTTGTTACTTTGTTCATCTCTTGCTGTATTTTGACGTGCTTGTTTGCAGGGCTAAATTATTGCCAGTCCTGTCAGAGGTCAAAGTTATGAATACAATTATGTAATGCTTAAACAAATGACACAGTGGCGTGAACTTGAAAATTTTGTAGGATTTAGGTCAGTGGCTAAGGAATTTCTCTTCCTTTCAAGGAGTCTGTCCATTTGCCTCCATGCCGCACCATCTCAGCTGACTGCTCTGGTCCCACGGGCTGTCCCTCGGGTCACACTGTGTCTTCCCCCAGCATGGCTTCCATCATGCCCCTTCCGTGCCCTCAGACTGCAGGTGACCTGGGCCTACACTCCTGACACCTCTTCCCAGAAAGGCAGATGGGTACTGAGGCTCCTGCTCCTCATATGGACCGGAGGCTGTGGCCCTCGGGAGGTATGCGATCCTGGGTGAGCTACCCAGCCTCCGGCCTCAGCTGCCGGTGCAGAAGCATGTGTGAAAGGACTTTAATAAAGCCCAGGCGGGATGATGGGAGTCAGGGGCTCAGGTGCCGGCGTCTTCCTCCTCTGCTTCCTCACAGCTGCCTGCTCACGACCTGGTGCTCTGCTGGCAGACGGAGTCACCACCGACCTGGGTGCTCTCTCCTCACTGCTCATGCCCAAAGGATTGGCGGTGGAGAATTTTAACTCTTCCCTATCCATGGAGTCTGTCCCTTCCTCTGCAGTCTCGTGGCTGTTGTCTGGATTTAGCCCCTTGTCTCTTGTGGGAGCTGGATTCTCTAACTGGCCTATCTCCCACCTGACTTTACTTTCACCCCTCTGACTCCACCCCCACCACCCTGCTCCTGGAGTTAGTTTTATGAATGGAATCTGATCCTGACACTCCTGGCCTCAAACCCCTTCCACCATCCCCTTCCCTGGAGGGTGGGGCCCTGAGCACCTGGAGAGCTTGGCCGGCTCCAGGCCATGACGCATGGGTGTCAGGCTGTCTTCTCAGAGCAGGCTCTGCCCGGGACACCACCATTAGCCAGGAAAACACTGTCTCTTCCCGACAGGCACAGCTCAAAGGTAATCCCTTCCACCCAGTCCACGAACAAACAGATTTGCTTACTTTTTCATTTTTGTCCCTGCTAGGGTCATTCCTACCACATATTTCTTTACCACAGAAGTTGTCTAAACCAAAACCCATGGGACCAAGCCATTGTGTTAACCCCAACTTATCGATGCCCGAGGTGAGCAGCAGGCCAGAGGCTCTGGGTGACTGACCCTCCCTCACACCGGCAAAGTGGGGCATTCATCATTCTGCTGTGTGTCCCACCTGCGCTCACCAAGAAACAACACTACTAACAGCACGTAAACTGAAGAAGTATGAATGGAAAAGTAAAAACTGTTTTTTTTTTGTTTTATGGTTACTACTTTGAGTTTATTAAAGAACTAATAAATATTTGTTTAAGTCATATCACAAAATGCTGTAAAAGATTTTTTTAATCACAAAAATAACAAAATATGTTGTTCTCTGATAGCTTTACCTCAGTGTCCTTAAATTCTTTTTCATTTTTACTCACACAAAAAAGTGGGCAGCATAAATGATGCATTATGGGTGAGGTTTATTCCAGGAAAAACATGGAGAATTCCAGACAGCAGATGTTGTCCAAGGACAAGCTTGAGCTGAATGGAAAATGAATGTACTTTAGTCGTTAAGTTAACATTTTTATGGATTTCTGGTCAAATTAGTGGAACAGAGCGTGCGAAAGTAGTGCCTGCTCTGTGTCCCCTACCACAATGATGGACCTCACCTCACCTGTGTCCCACTGCCCAGCCGAGGACCTCACACCAAGAGGTCACGTCATATTTGCCTTTACAGGGGGGCACCGTCAGCCTAGAGGCCTCTCATGCTGCTCAGGGCTCAGGAGGGGAATCCTGAGCGTTTCCCAGACCATCTGTGGAGAAGGCTAAATTACATTTCTAGTGTTCAAGTCATTACAGACTAATACTGCTATAAAATACAGGAAAAATAAATTACCAGAAAAATAAAATTTAAAAATACATACACTGCAGCAACTTCTGACTCAACACGTCTCCAGAGGCAGGGAAACAAAAGCAAACATGAACTACTGGGACCTCATCAAGATAAAAAGCTTCTGCGCAGCAAAGGAAACAATCGGCAAAACTGAGAGATAATCGACGGAATGGGAGAAGATGTCTGGAGCAACATGTCAGATGAAGGGCTAGTCTCCACAATCTATGAAGAACTTACCAAACTCCACACCCAAAAACCAAACAATCCAGTGAAGAAATGGGCAGAAGACATGAATAGACACTTCCCCAAAGAAGACATCCAGATGGCCAGCCAACATATGAAAAACTGCTCAACATCTCTCGTCATCAGGGAAATACAAATCAAAAACACATTGAGATGCCACCTCACACCCGTCAGAATGGCCCACATCAACGGCTCAGGCAGCAACAGATGTTGGCAGGATGCGGAGAAAGAGGGTCTCTTTTGTGCTGCTGGTGGGAACGCAAACTGGTGCAGCCGCGCTGGCAAACAGTATGGAGGTTCCTCACAAAATTAAAAATAGAAGGACCCTATGACCTAGCAATTTAGCTACTAGGTATTTATCCAAGGGATCCAGGAGTGCTGTTTCAAAGGGACAGACGCACCCAATGTTTATAGCAGCACTGTCAACAATAGTCAAAGTATGGAAAGAGCCCAAATGTCCATTGACAGATGAATGGGTAAGGAAGATGTGGTGTATATATACACAATGGGGTATTACGCGGCAATCAGAAAGAATGAAATCTTGCCATTTGCAGCTACGTGGATAGAACTAGACGGTATTAGGCTAAGTGAAATTAATCAGTCAGAGAAAGAAAAATATCATATGACTTCACTCATATGAGTACATTAAGATACAAAACAGATGAACATAAGGGAAGGGAAGCAAAAATAGTATAAAAACAGGGAGGGGGACAGAGATTCTTAAATATAGAGAACAAACAGAGGGTTGCTTGAGGGGTTGTGGGAGGGGGGATGAGATAATGGATAAGGAGCTTAAAGAATCTACTCCTAAAATCATTGTTGCACCATGTGCTAACTAACTTGGATGTAAATTATAAGAAATAAATTATAGAAAGTAAAAATAATTCTAGAAAAAAGGATTACTTTAAGATATCTAAAAAAATAAAAATAATAAAAAATACATACAAAAGGAAGCCCTGGATTTTATTAGAGTCAAGAGACATAAAATTCTATTTCAGTAAATATAACCCGAACATAGCATATACAGACAAATTACCACTGAAATGTACATGCTGGGACACGTGTAACTCTTCGTCACTCTGCAGGCACAGCTATGTGAAAACTTATGAAACCGCAGTTGTGCGCGTGCGTGCTTTGAAAGCATCTCAAGTCTTGGAGGTAACAAATGAAGTTGCTTCCTGCTTGGTGTATCTACCCTAAGCAGGAGGGATGACAAGACTCTACATGCAGGGGTAAAGTATAACTGGCCAATTTTCGTGCTTGGCCTTTAGAAATTTAGAGAAACCAGTCTGACCCGGGTTTCTGGAGTGTGCAGGTTGCTGATGGGATGGAAGAGGAGATATGACATCATTTTAGCAGGCTGAGGGTACCCCTTTAACTGTACTGGAGAGAAGCAAGCCGCACCGCCAATCTCTCACCAAGAATCAGTCCTCACTGTGCGTTCTGTAAAGTCATAGTCACTGTTCTGTAAGAGCTGACTAACGTATCCTCAGAGGCCACCCCCGTGTGGTAGACCTGCTGTGCAGGAGTGGCCTACGGCCAGGCCCACACCTCCAGGCTGCCCGCCCAGGACGGCAGGCCACTCACACATTGGGTGATGGGAGATGCTGTGTTGCTGTAAGGTTTCTGGAAGCTCACTCATTTGTCCATAGGTGGCCCCCACACTTTGAGTAGCCTTTTGCTCCTGGGCAGTAAGTCCCTTCCACTCCTGGACATTATCTGGAAAGGGCCGGTGGGTCCTTCGATCTATGATTTTATTGGGTTTTGGACAGCACTGATGCGTGTGTGTGAGCCCACATGAGTGTGTGAGATGTGTGCATGTGTGTACATGTGGGCACCCCATGAATGTGCGTGTATGTGTGGGATTGAAGTGGGACACAGGAAATGCTGTGTGCTGCCATATTTGTGGTTCCTTTACAGTAAACCCCTGAAAAGATCGATTTAAACAGTAGTTTTCACACACACCCTTTAAGTTTTCAAGTTAAATTGCCCACAGAAGTCACTGTGTAAAGCAGTCAAGCAGTTTAGACACGGAGGGGAGAAGACACCTACCCCCTCCCCTTTATCATGAGGCCTTTCACTATGAAAACACTTCTATTAGAAGATGAAGACAGAGGGGAGCCCCCCCACCCCACACAGGAGGGGAGCACTGCAATTCCCTCCCTGGAGATCCTGCGGGTCTCTGCCCGGTGCCCAGTTCTCCACCAGGCCCGCTGTTCCCCGCCATGCTCTGAGCACAGCCTGAGTTACGCAGATCCCCAAGTCAGGGTTCTTCCTGGAGAGTGAGCCTGAAGTTGACCCAAGTGACAAATTCGTTAGCACACGGGCCCAAATGGCTAATACAAATGACTAAACGCTCATTGGCACCTCCAAGGAAAGGCATGAAGGAGCTCTCCGTCCGACACATTGAAGGCCAGGAAACTCTCAGCATCCAGACAACAGGGACACTGGTTCTGACACTCTGGGGACTATCTCTTTCTCTGGCAAATGGATGACAGGAGCTCACAAAACTTTGTGAAGGAAAGAGGAAAAAGGTAGGAGAAAAGGGCAAGAGAAATGTGCATCTGGAATTCTGCATTGTCATCTACAGGTGACACGTCACCCCAGTAGGCCCTAAGACTTGTCCAAAAACACGTACTGATAAGCACAGCCCAACGAGAATCGCTCACTTACTTGTCCATTCACATCTCCAGCACGTGGGCACTGAACTTCTAGAACATGCAGTATGGGACTCCCTGACAGTCCAGATGGGAGACCAAGCAGAACAGGTCATTCAAAGACATAAGCTAAGCCCGCGGGGGGGCTCGATTCCACACTCGGGGCTCGCCGAGCTTGCTCTGGGAGGGTCCTGTGAGCTGACTCGTAAAGGAATTAGCCAGACAACGGATGAGAGGTGATTGGAGAAGATTCCTAAGCAGAAAGCAGAGAACACAAAGTGCACAGGGCTCTGTGTGGCTCACGGTGAGACCCACGGCAGGACTGGGAGAGACGGGGCGGGCCGTGCCCCCCGCATCCCACACAGTCTTCCAAGGAGCAAACACACCAGACACATTTATTATCTTTATAAATACAATAGGTAATGCAGGGTGTTGCCTCTTTGATGAAGGTGGTTTGTCAAAGTAATGTAATCACATTTGAGAAAATATTGAAAACAAACCAAAGGGGAAAAATTCTTACCATTAATCTTACCACTGAGTATGGCTAACATAACCAACTGGATAAATTTCCTTATATTCCTTTTTATATGCATATTTTGTGCAAAAAATGTAATCATTGTATATGTACAATCTTGTAATTTACTTTTATAGTAATCTTTATGCCATAAATATTTTTTAAACGTTTTTTAATGTTTATTTTTGAAAGAGAGACAGCACGAGCGGGGGAGGGGCAGAGAGAGAAGGAGACACAGAATCCAAAACAGGCTTCAGGCTCTGAGCTGTCAGCACAGAGCCCAACACAGGGCTTGAACTCATGAACCCTGAGATCATGACCTGAGCTGAAGTTGGATGCTCAATCGACTGAGCCCCCCAGGCTCCCCCTATACCATAAGCATTTATTCATATCACCATACGGTCCTCACTGGTGCATTTCACATCTGGGAGCCGGCTTGGTCTCCCTCATTCCTGGACGCAGTACAAGGCCAGACACACAGCATTTAGACTGGATGTCAGGAGGATCCTTCAGTCCTCGACCAACTGGCTGAACACTTATTGCATGCCAAGCAAGTGCCAAGCAAGTCTCCAACAGTGCTGACATTCTGCCCTGGAGGCCTACAGTGGACCTTAAAAACAGCAAAAACTAAACAAGATGATGATGATGCAGGTTGCCCTAGCGCCGTGAAGAAGACACCGGGTGACGAGACAGCGCCCCCCTCAGGCCAGTGCTGAGCGCTGCTCTCAATTCAGTTGTTCTGTCTGCAAACTGGAAATTATTTTTTGAGGCCTTGTTTCATGAGATTTTTCTCAAAAAGGATGATAAAGTTTTTATGAATTTAAAATCCAAACAGAAAACTTAATATTGCTATGATTATGATTGGTGACAGAGTTCATTTTTCTCTAAGGTAATTGATAGGATCATGTTTAGACTAAAAATTTCACTTGAAATATTAATGGAAACTTACATTTACTACAGAAGAGAAGAAAAGGGCCAGGCGGAGTGACCTTTCCTACTGATTTATTACCTTGTAAAAGTTTCCAGGAAATACATTTTGAAAATACCATTTCCTGGTCCCTGGAGGCCGCACCCCGGGCCACATGAATAGGGAAGCTCTTGGAGGATTTCAAGGGTGGCCCCTGATTAGGAGTCGAGAAGAACATATCTCCCTAAAGGTGACATGCCTAAACTTAGATCCGTCTCCCCAAGACGAAGTCACTCTAGAAAAACCGCTTCTCTGGAATTTGACTGGAGCAGAGCTTCTGCAGGCTGGCCTCCAAAACGACGGGGCAGCCCAAGCCCGTTTCCACTCAGATGTCTCACTTATATTTTTCTGTTTTTCACTATTTTCTCACTTGTTGAAGAACTTTTTTCTGCTCAACTGCTTCAGTCACATGGTCATTTCCAGTTCTTTTCTTCAAATTAAAATGTTTCTGATATACTCTTACTTTTGTTCATGTCCACTTTAAAAAATTAATTTATTTAAATAACTTAGCAAATACTTACAAAAACACTAACCTAAATAAAAACCAGGACATTAGAAAATTACTACGTCTACCGAAACACCACTCACCCCCATCCCAGACCTCTCCTTATGGCTGATTATCTTATGTCACTGGTGATTTCTGTACACTTATTTTTATCTGATACATATGTTCCTAAAAGTCACGTGGCCTCAGCGTTCGCTGTTTTTAATTCTTTGGGGATTTTCATTAGCACCCAAAATTAAGTTACTAAAATTCATACATATGGGTGCACATAGCTGGGATTCTTAATTTGAGGCGCTATATCATTTGGATATATGACAATTTATTCATTTTCCTATTGGTACTGATTTGAATTGTTTCCAGATTTCTGCGGTCATGTGACACATTCCTATTTATGCCTTTTGACTACATGTACAAATGTTTTCTTTGGATCACAGGAAATATGAAAGTTTATATTTCCAACATAATGTCAACCTGCTTTCCAAAGCAACTGCTCCGACTTACGCCGGCCATGTGGACGAGATCCCACTGATCTGAATCTCTCCCCACCCTCGTCATTATCAGACCTCATCACATTTCCTCCTTGAATGGGGGTAAAATGGCATCTCAGTGTGATTGTGATTTGCATTTTCCTGTTCACTAAGATTATTGAGCCCCTCTTCATATATCTGTTGGCTACGGAATTAATTTTCTGGGAAGTATGTGTTACTGTCTTTTGGACTTTTAAAATGTTTATCTGGTGCTGGGGCACCTGGGTGGCTCCGTCAATTGAGTGTCCAACTTCGGCCCAGATCATGATGGCACAGTTCGTGAGTTTGAGCCCCACATCTGGCTCTGTGCTGACAGCTTGGAGTCTGGAGCCTGCTTTGGACTCTGTGTCTCTCTTGTTCTCTGCCCTTCCCCTGCTCGCTCTGTCTCTCTCTCTTCTCTCTCAAAAATAAATAAACATTTAAACAAATTTAATGTTTAGTCCTTTTCTTATTGATTTATAACAGTTCTTTGAATTGCATACACTAATTCTCTATCAATTACATGTTGCACATACCTGCTCGCATTTTGTAATGTGTTTTCAGTTTCTTTAAGGTAATGTGGTTTTCTGTTATCAACAACACTTGTGGACTCATTTAAGAAATCTTTTGCTGCCAAGGTCTGGAAGATATTCACCTATACATTTTGCTGTGTCTACCTACTTTCACTCTCTTTAATAAAATCAAGCAGTTCTGCACACCCAAGTCGGTTGTATCTTAGCGTGGTGAAAACAGGAGTTGATGAGTTCACTTTACCAAGGCCACTGGCCTTGGAGACACATTTCCTAAATGTGGAATGAAAGGCCTGATGATGTGACTTAAGGTACCGACTTGTAAGAGAAAATGAGGTTTAGAGAGCCCTTCCCAGTGTCCTGTGCACACTCAGGGAAGGTGACTGATTCCTTAGAATGGGTATCCCGAACTGGTGGGGCACTCCCCTTGCAGCTCCTCTGGGAATGCATGTACATGCTTGGTTTGCCTTGAACCCAAAACCTTCTTAGAGCTGCTGAAATAGAGTGACTGGGGGTCACCCTGCTCTTAGCACTTGAGTTCCAAAATCAGCAAAATCCCTTCTTGCTGAGAATAGCTTCTTAAATCCTAGCCACAAGGCATTGTGCTGACTGCTCTTAAATGCAAACTGCAGTAGACGGCCCCTCACACAGTATGTATATTAAAAATGCAAGTAACTTGCCCTGTAGTCTGAAAGAAATAATATTGGTTTCGAAGCCTCTGGTCCTAAAACATCACACACTGCTTTACTGGTTTCAATCAGAAAACAACACACAGGAAAGGAGTCCAACTGGGTGTCTGAGTCTTCCAAGTCCAATGACTGGAAAGTGAAGTCAGATGGATTGCCCCAGGGAATTGCAGGCTGCCTCGATGTCACAGAGCCAGGAGTCGTGGCTCAGAAACACACATCCACTCCCGAATGCTCTAGCATCTTTTGAAGTACAACACAAATGAGAAGTGTGCAAAACATAGATGTACAGCCCAAACAGTTACCAGAAAGCAAAACACTAATGACCGCTACTCAGGTGAAGAGAGTGGGACACGTACCCTGTTCCCCAAAGGGCCTGCCCTCTACTTCCAGCACAATCTCTCGGCTTTGCCTGGCTTGGAACTTTAGAAGCGCATGCATCCTTTTGGGTCTGGCCTCTTTGTTGGCCCAAGTCGTATGTGCCGTAATGATGGAATCAGAACATTTTTCTGGATTGTTTTAACCAGAAGTGCTGTCGGCAGAGGCTCACACTGAGAGCTCACTCAGGAAACGCTTGGCTGAAGAGTACTGCTCGCCCGAAGTGACACCCTCTTCCCAGGGCACCCCACCTCCCTTGGTAGACCCACGCTGGGGTAAAGGTCCCAGTTTAAGGGCCACTCTCGGGGCCATCCAGCTTCAGAGTTCTCTGTGGGGTCAGCTAAGGCCTCTGTTGAGACTGAACCCTTGCTCATACTCTTCTGCTGCCCAGTCCTGCTTCCTTCCATTCCTTCCGCAGTGCTGACCCCAGAGCACTCCAAGATAAAACTCCAGCAGGACAATTTCCGTCTCACAGTCCAGCCAAAAACCCAGTCTGTACAGTTAATACCACCAGTGGCACAAGAGGACAGATAAAGGATGCAACCTGCCACCAATGACACAGAGAATGTCCCTGGCACTGGGAGCCATGCCCCTGTTAACACTTCCACCAGGGATCAATGGACTGGCATAGAGGGAGTGTGCAATGGGATGGACATTTAAGAAATATGCAGAAAGTAACAGCTGCAAGGCCGGTGAAATCCGATGGGGGGTGCTAATGTCAATGAATGGTTTGAAGAAGGTAACAGAAGGGAGTGATCAGTATCTAAAAGCTGAGTGTGAACTCCAGCAGCTCCGAGTCACATAAAAAAGGTTCTCATCTCCTTCAGGTGGAAAACAAAGAAAGATGACTAATCCCAGGGCTCAGTCACAAAAGTAGTGGGCTCTTAGGAAGATTCAACTCCCCGCCTCACCCATTTGCTCTATCAAAACTGATGCCACTGAGAAAGGAAAGTTTATCTATTGGGAATCACTCTCCTGGATTAAGAGAGAAATTCCAGGAGACGGTGGAACACCCCCTAGGCTGGCTCCTTGGAGCGGGGAAGGAGCGAAGCCCCTATTCAGTGAGGTGGAAACGCCAGAAGGAGGGGATAACAGGCTCGGAGAAGTGAGTGCGCTAGGGTAGAAAAGCCACCAGAGGACAGCATCCCATCAGAAGCCCCACAGGCCACACCACTGACAATGCAACGTGAATGTGCTGGCGACAGGGCAGTGATGGCCCTCCCATGCTGGCTGAGCTGTGCTCTCTCGTGGTCGCGGGATTATAAGACTCTGAAAACGTAGACAAGGTGGCTACGCTTCACCGCCCAAAGCCAAGTAGAATTACTTAGTCTGTGACGAGGCTGGAGTGGCAGCCAGGAGGAGCTCAATCAGAGAGGGCTGTAGAGAAGGTGGCGAGAACAGCACACCCAGTTATGAAATCGGTGGGCAGGCAACAAAGGTGCCAAGCAATCTGTGCAATCAAATCAAAGATGTTCATGAAACTGAGCATATGGTCACCCCAGTAAAAACTTACAAACTCTTGTCTGGCGCCCAGGTTCAAGCCAGTGTGGGCCCACACAGTTCTCTAAGGGGTCTCTAGCCTACAACAGAGGGACCTGCTGTAGCGAGCGTACCCAGTCCTGACTCCCTCAGTCCTTCCTGCACAGGATCCAGGGCCAATCATTCAGCTTGTGGGTAAAGAGGGGGACCCCCAAATATTACAAAGACCGTTGGCCACAGCAGTCCAAATTGACACTGATAATCAAAACCCTAAAATGTCATCATGGTCCCTCTGTTAAAATGGGAGCGTTTGGAGGCCAAGGGATAGAATCCTGGCTTGGGTCCATGGGACACATAAATCCACTTGCTGGTAATTTTACCAGGGCCCAAATGTGTAATTGGAATAGATATTCTTAGTAGGTGGCATAACTTACACTGTGGTTCTTTCTCTGACCAATCCTGTTTCTTTCCCTTTCCTTTCATAGATGTTGACTCAAAGAGTGCTCCCTAAAAAAGCCTCCCCATGTTCTCCTCTAGTTTTTAATTATGGATTAAATTTCTTTAAAGCCCTAGAGCTACTCAGATTTTCTGTTTCCTTCTTTTCACTTCTTCATGCGCAAATATAATTGTACATTTCCAGTAATATGTCCATTCTACTTAAATTTCAATATATTAATCTCATTTATTATTTCTAGAAGGTTCTTCCAAAAATTCCATGAAATTTACCACCTAGACTGTTATAACTTTTGCAAATAGTGAGGGTTTTTTTCCTTTTCAATTTGTATGCCTTTTATTTATTGCTATTGCCTTATTGCTTGTCTTCCTTTCCATGTTAGGAAGAAAACATTCTTTCACTATTAAGCATGATGGTTTTTCATCCTTTGGCAAGTTGGGAGAATTCTCCTCTATACCCAGTATGTCTTCAGTTTCTATCATGAGTGGATGTTGGCTTTTTCAAATGCATTTGCAGCATCTATTGATATGATAATGTAATATGACAATTACATTGTTTGGTACATTATTTTGATTATAATGTAGTAAGGTGCCTTACATTGTTTGATTTTGAACCGTTGAACAAGACTTGTATTCCTGACATATACCCGATTGGGTCACTATGTATTAGCTCTTTTTAAATATGGATTCAATTTACTGAAATTTGGCTGAAGATTTTTGTGTCACTACTCATGAGAAATATTGTTCTGTGGTTTTATTTTCTTATAATGTCTTTTTCTGGTTTTCGCATCAGGATAACTCTGACCACATAAAATGAGTTGGAAAGGTTTTTTTATCCTCTTCTATTTTCAGGAAAATATTGTGTAGAGTTAGGGTTTGTTTCTTTGGATATATTCTAGAATTTACCAGTGAAACCATCTATGCCTGGAATTGTGTTTGTGAAAGGTTGTTAACTACAAATACAGAGCTATTCAGATCATCCTTTTCTTCTTGAATGCTATTTGGTAGTTTGTATCTTTTAAGAAATTGTTCTATTTGATCTAAATTATCGATTTATGGGTACAAAGTAGAACCTTAAATTCCTTTTAATATTTTTGCATTCTTTAGTGTTGTCTCTTTATTTCATTCAGATAATAAGAACATGTGCCTTCTCTCATCATGGAGTAGTCTGGCTAGAGATTTATCAATTTTAGTGAACTTTTCAAAGTATAAGCTTTTTGGGGCTCCTGGGTGGCTCAGTAAGTTAAGCGTCCACCTTCAACTCAGGTCATGATCTCACAGCTCATGATTTCAAGCTCAGAGCCCAGAGCCTGCTTCAGATTGTGTCTCCTTCTCTCTCTGCCCCTCCCCAGCTCAAGCTGTCTCTCTCTCCTTCCAAAATCAATAAATGTTTTTTAAAAATTTAAAGACACCTTGTTGAATATATATTTTTAAAAAACAAAGTACAAGCTTTTGATTTCATTAGTCTTCTCTATTTATTTCTTGTTTTCAGTATTATCTCTTTTTATATTTATTATTTCTTCCCTTTGTCTTCCTTTGTGTTTAATTTTCTCCTCTTTCTTTAGGTAGAGTTCTTTATTTTTTTTTTCCTAAGGTAAACATTCAATGCTAGACTATTTCCCTGTAGTCATTGCTTTGGCTAGGTCCTACAAAATTTTATATGTCTCATTTTGGTTTTCATTCAATTCAAAATATGTTGTGATTTATCTTGATATTTACTTATTGACCCATCTATAACCCAGAGACATTTTGTTTAATTTTCAAATATTTGGAAAATTTGCATCTATCTACCCTTCGTTGGTTTCTATTTAAATCCCTTTATAATCAGTTATCACATATTGTGTGGTCTCAGGGTTTTAACTTCATTAAGAACTGCTTTATGACCCAGAATCTGGTCTGTCTTGATTAATGTTCCATCTGCACTTGAGAAGATGCACTTGCGGTATATAGTCTGTTGTTAGGTCAAGTTGTTGGATAATGTTTGTCAGATGTGTATATCTTTACTGATATTATATCCTCAAGTCAGTATGGTATTGGCACAAAAACAGACACATAGACCAATGGAATAGAATAGAGAACCCAGAACTGGACCCACAAATGTATGGCCAATTAATCTTTGACAAAGCAGGAAAGAGTGTCCAATGGAAAAAAGACAGCCTCTTTAACAGGTGGTACTGGGAGAGCTGGACAGCAACCTGAGGTAGGTTCCAGGCTCTGAGCTGTCAGCACAGTCAGACACGGGGCTCGAACCCACTGACATTGGGATCATGACCTGGGCTTAAGTGAGACACTTAACCGGCTGAGGCACCCCTGAAAAGTTGTTTAAAAGACCTTAAGAGAAGAAAGATAGTCCATTATATTTACCCATATATTTACCACTTTTGTTTCTCTTCTTTCATTCTTCAAGTTCCATGTTTTCTTCTGTTACCATTTTCCTGCCCCCTGAAGAATTCCTTTCAGCATTTCTATAGAGCAAAATCTTTTACTGATTACAGAATCTTTTCTTCTCCTTTATCTGAAAATTGTTTGCATTGCATTAAGTCCTGAAGTGTATTTTCACTAGATATAGAATTCTAGATTGACAGTGCATCTTTCCAGGACTTTACAAATGTTTTACTATTGTCACTTCCGTAGTTTTTGATAGGAAATTCAGTCACTCAAATTGCCATTCCTCTATATGTAAGATATCATTTGTCTCAGCTGCTTTCGAGGTTTTTTTATCTTTGTTATTTTTTTAGCAATTTAATTATGGTATATATGGGTGCAATTTACTTGACTGTTTATTTGTTTTTAGTTTGGCTAGAGAACACTGATATCTTGTCCTATCAGGCAATCAACCTGGTTAGGGTCAAACTAAAAATTTTCTCTCACATTATATGGGTAGTAATTACAATAGCAGTTCACTTTTCAAAGGTTTTGTTATGCTCATCTGGTTCTGCATATGACCATTTTCACTTTTCTCAGTTGCAGATACTTTTTATTTTTTGCCTTGTTTTGAACCATAGTTATTTAAAATATATTCATTTCACCTGCTATAATAGATATTTTGAGAAATGTACAAAAGAAAAGAAAATAGTCTCCGTAAAACTATCACTTATTTCAGTAATTATCAGTCAATCTTGTGTAGGGCCGATTTTGTTTTATCTCTCTTCCCATACATCTATTGGATGATTATGAAACATATTCCAGTCACTAAATAATTTCATTCATAATTATTTAAGTGTATTTCTTTTATAAGAAATCTTTTCAAAAATATAGCCACAATTACATATTACACACTAAAAATTAAAATAACTCACTAAAGCTAGCAAATATCCAGTTAGTGGGTGATGGGCATTGAGGAGGGCGCTTGTTGGGATGAGCACTGGGTGTTTTATAGAGGCCACTTTGACAGCAAATTATGTTTAAAAAAATAATTGTCTTTCCTTTTGTCTGCTCGAAAGTTTTTCTCTTTGGTTTTAGATTTGTCAAGTTATACTACGATGTGTTTGAATGTGGTTTTGTTTGGGATTCATAGTGACTTGAATGTGAGGTTTTATGTCTTTCATCATATTTGAAAATTCTCAGCAATATTTCTTCAGGTATCATTTCTGCTTCATTCTCTCTCCCTTCTTCTTCTGAAATTACAAGTATAGCCACATTGGGTTTTACCACTATTTTCTCTAGTCCTCTTGCTCTCTTTCTTCTATATTCCATCTTTTATTTTCTTCATTCCTCATTCTCTTAATTTCCTTCTGAAATATCTCCTAATTCCACTAATTGTCTCCTTAGCTCCGCCTCTATTAATCTCAACCATTGAGTTCTGGTTTTGGTTATGGTACTTTTCAGTTCTGGAATTTCCATTTAATTCTTATGTCTTATCTCTGTTTTCTGCCAAAATATGGGTCTTTGTCTCTTACTATCCATTTTATTTAAAATGTTTATTTTAAAATCTTTTCTGATAGTTCCTCTGAACTTGTGGATCTTTATTGTCTATTATTAATTTTATTTTTTTCAATCACATTACTTGTCTCCTTGAAACATTATTTTTATAAATTTATGGATATATATTTTATATGAAAAAATACAATGTTTAAGGCCTAGGATGAAATTATATCTCTTCAGAGAGATTTTTGTTTATTTTTAAGAATCAGCTAAGCTATGAGAATTAACAATTCTTGATCACCTTAATCCATTTCTAAGGATTGAGAGGATTTGAATCTAGCTTCAACCCTTTCAAGGGCAGGTTTATTTCTGAGTCTCTTTGTGTCCTGGGTGAAGCCGGGGTTTATCAGGTCCTATGTGTTCCTGGCAGATCCTAGGTCTCCGTTTTCATCCCTTTCCCCCTGAAAAGCGCTGTTAGGCTTCTCAGTCTCTCATGTGCCTTTGTCTTTGAAGGAATCAGTCAATGCCTCCATAAAAAATAAAGAAAATAAAAAACCCTGAATTTCCTTCTTTTCCCCAGTCTTGGCCGCATATTTTTAGTGGCTCTCTCAGACCTTCAAGCAAATGTTTTTATCTTTGTACAGCTTTTCTAGTTACTATTATCAGCAGACTTTTTTTTAAATAACTAGTCTACCACTAACAAAAGTGGAATTCCCCCAAAATAACTTTTAAATTTAATTCAGGAAACTTGTAAATATATTATAAAGTGATCCAATTCGATATAAGTTTCTGCGTTAACCATATAGCAGCGGTGAAAAAGTAAAATGGCCAGAGCTCCTTTCAGCTACCTTGGCAATGAGATGACCTTGGCAATGAAAGCCCTACAAGACAATACAACACAACGGAAAGGGCCTGGATCCCAGACTCCATGGATCATCACACTGGGGTTGAACTGACCACTTCTGGGCTTCTGGGATGTTACAGACAAATAAAAGTTTACCTTGTTTAAGCCTCTGTTGCTTTCTGTGACTTGTTACTTACCTATGTCCATTAATTAAAAGGATACTTAATATAAGACAGCACTTGGTAAGGACCAAATGAGTGGTGTAAATCATACATGCTGTTAGAATTCTTAGGAGGGAACAAAGTCCTGTAAGTTACTTAAAAGTTTAATAAGAGCGGAGAATTTGAGTTTCACCAGAAAGCTGGGTAGGACTGAATATGCAAAAAGGAACAAATGTAGCATTAAGTAGATGTAAAAAAAAAAATTAAAAATATACTTATGACCAGGTAGCTGACCAGACAGCAACAGCAGGATGCTGGCTGGAGAGCTGTGACTCCGAGACCACATGTGACAGACGTGTGACTGGAAAGGTCCTCAAAAACAAGCCAGAAGGACTGGATTCTACTTGTTGAAAACTTATAGACAAAGAATGAACCTGACACATATGTAACCATTCTGAGAACTGGAGCTACTCAAGGGCTGGAGCGGGCACGAGCCTCTGTCACCTCATCCCGGGCACGAGCCTCTGTCACCTCATCCCGAGCACCAGCCTCTGTCACCTCATCCCGGTGTGCTCTGCGCTAACAAGCCGTCCGGGGCTTGAAAGCCAAGATGAAAGGCGTCCCCATCTGGCTATGGAAAAACTGCCCAGAGGAATCTCACAGCTGAAAAATGATGAATAAAACTTAGTCAGTGGAACCTATTGCCTTAGGGGCAGTCAGAAACCAAACAAGGAATTTTGATGCAAAGGAAAATTATGATGATCTACGTACTTTTTTCCCTAACCCTCCAACAGGTTTTACCGTTACATTGTTAGGATGGAAAATGTATTTGCTGCAAAATTTTTATTTAAAAAAATTTTTCTTAATGTTTTATTTATTTTTGAGAGAGAGAAAGAGAGAGACAGCATGAGCAGGGGCGGGTCAGAGAGAGAGGGAGACACAGAATCTGAAGCAGCTCCAGGCTCTGTGCCGACACGGGGCTCAAACCCACGAACCGTGAGATCATGACCTGAACTGAAGTCGGATGCTCAACCTACTGAACCACCCAGGCGCCCCAATTTTTTTGAAGGCAATTTCATGAGGAGAAGGCTAGCATAAGATCCAGAGAGAGAATGCTCTGCTTATAAATTTTACTTTGAAGCCTAGTCTCCAATCACTAGAGATAATTTTGAAAAATGGGACCAGAGGAAAGACAACGCCCCCTACAAAATATGGGAAAAACTTTTCACCGAGAAGTTGTTTGCACACACTTAAAAAATAACATTCATTAGAAAGAAGCACAATGTTTGCTGTTATAAAAACTATGAAAAATGCTGGTTTGTATGAAAGGGCCTCTTTCAGAAACCACTGCATGAACAGAAGGCAATGTTACCGTGTTAGCTTGTCCTCTTCCTCCTCAAGGGCTGCGCTACGGTTACACGCAGGACCTGTGGGGGTCTGTGTGCTGTGGTGCATGTCTGCACGAGAGAGATGACAGTTATCTTCCCAGAACTTCGGGCGAGTGTAGAAAAATATGAAAATGTTCACTCGGTTTGTAAGGGAATCTAATTTGGATTATTTGCTTTATTATGAAAAGCACTGTGTTTTGAGGCAAACATGATACCTTATCTTAAATCCACTGCCAACTTCTTCAACAAACCCGACAAAAACCGTAAGTTGGAACAGAGGCCACGTCCACCAAAATTCTCCGGCTTTCAACTAATGGAACTCCACCGACAGCGTAGCCGCCCAGCTCGGCGGCAGCCCAGACCCCGTGCACGGGTGCGGCCTCTCAGCGGGGCCCTTGCCGGCGGACCGCGCACAGAGGCCGTGGGCACCACCTTTTCCATCTGATCTTTAGTGCCTCCTGCACAAGGCGTTCCCTCTGCCCAGCAGGCCGCTGGCATGGAGGGTCGACTCCATGCTTCCCTCTGCCTGAGCCCCTGCCGCTAACACCCAAGGGCCCCTGGAGAGAAGAAAGCTTCTTCCAAATGCAGGAGGCCCCAGGCTCCTCTTTCACACCCTCCACATGGGGAAGGGGCCTACTTAAAGCTACCTGGGGCTTCACTCTTTTCCCTTGATGTGGGGGGGTCCCCAGACTCACAACAATATTTCCCCTCTCACGAGGTGAGGCATTGGAGACTAAAACAGAGAGGAAAGGCAAATCCAACCTAACACAATAGAAAATGGCTTAATTTTCTGAACAGTATTAATTTCAGGGCTTTTCTTCCCACAAATTCAGAAATCTAATTATGAGTACCTTTTATGTTCGCTAGATTCTATATGGAGTACTAGAAAGAAGAAAACGGGTTTATGTATGGAACTGACCTCAAAATAATAGAGACACTTTGTTCCTCAGTGTTACAAACCCAAGAAGAGAAGAGTGTGTTGGGTGTAGACATAGTCGAAGGAGAGGAACGGTCACATCTGTCCCGGGTGGGGCGAGCTGATTGATTCTTTCTCAGATTATAATCCTGAATCCATAGGTTTTGAAAGATGAATCGGTGTCTTCCTGGCAGAACAAGGCCAATTGCTTCATTGTAAACCACGCGACAGGGGCTCAACAGAGACTGATGTTCAACATAAAGGCAGGAGCCAGACTGCCAGGATCCTAAATGCCGCGCTGAGTTCGGATTTTATCCCGACTGTTGTGGAATTGTAAATGGAGTAGTGGCAGAGTTGAGACTTTGTCTCTGAAGCACTTCTTGGTGGCACTGTGGGCATGGAGCAGAACCTGAGAAGCAGGAGCAGGGAGACCGACTCGTCACGCAGTGAGACGAGAAGCCAGGCAGGCTGACGTCAGGCCAAGGCACTGCGGACAGAGGGAAAGGCCCGAGACCTACTGCCGAGGCAGGGAGAAGGGAAAGAGCAGTGGGGTCATGACGGCTCAGGTGGCTCCCAGGCCGTGGCGGCACTGACATGGATGAGGCATCCATTTGTGCATTCAGTTTGGGGTAAGTGAGGGCTGGAACATCCCTGTGAGAACACAAGCAATCGCAGGTGACAGATCACACTCAGTCTCCGAAGGTGTGCACTTTGAGCACAGCCTCCCTTCCCTGGGTGCTGTCACTCTCCTGTTCTCCAGACAAACAGCCGGGGTGGCAGAGGGGGCATGTTGAAGCAGAACTCAAATTTAAGCACAGGCTGCTGGGCTCCAGGGCCTCTGGTCCTAATGGTGACACGTACCGCCTCGCTGCCAAACACCTGCGTGCTGGTCTGAAGTTCAGGTGAGAGGTATGAGCAGAAAAAGAAGCTGCTGCAGACGGAATGTTTTGTGCTCCTCACAAAATTCATAGGTTGAAATCGAATCCCCAGTGTGATGGCGTTTGGAGATGGGACCTTTCGAAGGCGTTTGGTCCTGAGGACAGAGCTCTCCTGAGCGGGGTTAGTGCACTTAGACAAGGACCTCAGAGAGTCTGTGGTCGGCTCTGCCGTGTGAGGACTCTGCCAGAAGACGGCTGTCTGCGAACCCGGAAGGGGCCTCTCCTTCTCCAGACGCAGAAGCTCGGACTGTCTGGCCTCCAACAAACTCATCAGGCGGAAGTAGCCTCGGAGCCCGGAATGATCCCAGGGCGGGAGAGGAGGGGCCGTGAACGTGCCCGATGCGGGAGCGCAGGCCGCCTGGGCAGGCGAGGGCTCCCGGGGCAGCAGTGCGCCCCCCGAACGGCAGGGCGGCGACGAGTCGTGTTGGGGCTGATGACTGGTCTTCAGAAACGAAGTCCTTCTGTCTACTCAAGATTCCTGGATCACCAGGGAAACTGAGATTTTACTGAGACAAAATAATTTCTATAATTACCAACAAGGCAACATCAACAAATAGTAGTGCCGTTTCATTAATAAGATTCTGTCCCATGAAACTGCTCAGACTGCCAGCCCAGCTCTTGTCACTGGGTCTCTGGCAGTAGTTTCAAACTAGTCACACTTCCTTTGCGTGGGAGGGACAAGAGGCTTGGCATCGA